>JABTXL010021306.1:1974573-2000448 GCA_025134845.1 Neodon shergylaensis | reverse complement strand
GAGAGAGAGAGAGAGAGAGAGAGAGAGAGAGAGAGAGAGAGAGCTTACTTGAGTTATGTGTGTTTGTTTCATGTGCTTCTGATTTTGGTAGTGCTTAGGTACATGTGAGTATGTTTGCATATCTTTTTTAATGTTTGCTTGTATTTTGGAGGGGATAAGTGTATGTTTATGTAGGTGTAGACTAAAGACATTGTTTGCTTCATTTAGTTTTAAATTTCAATCTGTGGGCCCCTAGTTCTAATTTTCTAAGTCAGATTAAACAATAATAGTCTTAAAATGTTAGTTTATTCTCTGGTGAAGTGCTGTACCATAGATTTGTGTGTTTATGATTCTCAATTTCTTTTCTTAACATCCTATGGCTAATTATTACCCTAAATGTGATATATTATTGGAAAAATAAACACTTTTACAAATAACAGTTCCAAGAGAATTTCCTCCTATTCAACTCTCTTAAATGCTTTTAATCTTGCTCTTTAAAGTATTGTTAGTATTAAAGCACAAAATTAAATTTGGGTTATACTAAATATTTGGAATAAAATAAATTATAATTTGTTGCAGCAAAACTGAGTACTGAGTTAATCCATGTCCTCTCTCACACATGTTTGTAAGCACAGGACTTGTACCTGTAAAATGTGAAACCTAGTACTGAGCTATCCAATGTCCTCTTTCGCATATGTGTTTAAACATGGGACTTATGCCTCTAAGATATCTCTAGGATGTAATAGGAATCATTACATATTTAATGAACAAGAAACTTTCTTTTGAAAAGCCTTTTCTACTTTCCAATTTGAGAACATGTGGATTAAATAGGCTGCGAGCAGATATTATCAACAGCCATAAGGTACAAGTTGGTAGTTTCACCTAGTAAGGCATTTGAGGACTGTGATGTCTGTTTCCAAAGGCTGTATTTTTGGATGAACTGTTCACCAGGAAATATAATTCACAAAGGCAATCTCTGCAATCATGAATAGCCCTCACTATGGCAGGAAGCCAAAATTACATTTTCTAGAGTTAAGTCTTCCCTCTGATCAAATTTTAATGAAACAATTCAGAGAAAAGCTATCATCTTATTTCAAAAACTGTTTTTTACTAAAAATATAATAAATCCAAGCCTCTAGGTACCATTATGTCTCCTGTAGCTTTACTCTGCTGACTGAAGTGTGTAGATGGAGTCCTCACTCTGGCCAGGAGTCCAAGATCAGTTTAATGTTCCCTAGGAACTGAGGACCATGCTGTCTCTATGTTCTCTTTTAATCAGTATGATAACAATACACTTAGAATGTTATCAAAACTTCTGGGATCTTATGATATCTGTTTCCATAATTGCTGGTGCTCACTTTCTTTCTTAAAAATTGTTATATGCTAGTATCCACTAGCTATAAACAAAGGTTTCTGAGTCTATAGTTCATGATCCTAGAGAAGCTAAGTAACAATGTGAACCCTAAGAAAAACATATATAAATCCAGCTGAAAAATTGAACCAGACAAGATTGACTGACAAAATTGGGAGCATGGGAGTGGATGAAGAAGAGAAGGTAGAAGAAGAAGAAGAGGTGAGAAGAGGAAGAATGAGGAGAACTTGAGGGACTAGGATAGTCAAGAACGAGGAAGGAAGAAGGAGGAAGGGTAAAGAAAGAGATATCATTTTTTCCTTTTTTCATTTTTTATTAATTTTTATTGAGCTCTACATTTTTCTCTGCTCCCCTCTCTAACTCTCCCCTCCCTCTTCAACCTTCTTCCAAGGTCCCCATGCTCCCAATTTACTCAGGAGATCTTATCTTTTTCTACTTCCCATGTAGATTAGATCTATGTATGTCTCTCTTAGGGTCCTCATCTTTGTCTAAGTTCTGCAGGATTGTGATCTGTAGGCTGATTTTTTTTGCTTTATGTTTAAAAACCACTTATGAGTGAGTACATGTGATAATTGTCTTTCTGTGTCTGAGTTACCTCACTCAAAGTGATGTTTTCTAGCTCCATCCTTTTTCCTGCAAAATCAAGATATCATAATTTTAATGGATTACTACCCAGCAGGAAAGAGATATCTTGGTTGAGGGATACATTATAGGGTAAGAAAGAAACCTGGCTCTAGAGAAATTCCAAGGAACCCACAAGAATGACCCCAATTGAGGGCTCTGATTTTGACTTGCCCTGCAGTCAGACTGATGACTATCTTAAATATCACCATAGAACCTTCATCTAGCAACTGATAGAAATAGAGACAGACACCTGCATCTAAGCTACCAAAGTTCAGTTGTAGAATGAGAGAAATGAGAATATGAGCAAAGAGGTCAAGAACATGATGGGTACACCAACTGTAACAGTCTACCTGAGCTCATGGGAGCTCAAAAACTCCAGCCAGACTGGAAAGGAACAAGCATAGGTCCAAAGTAGTTCTTCTGATTGTGGATGACAGTTGCATGGCTGGGGAAGACTGAGGGGCCACTGGCAGTGGCACAAGGATTTATCCCTACTGCTTGTACATGTTATTTGGGAACATATTCTCTTTGGATGGATACCTTGCTGAGCCTAGATATAGTAAGGAGGACCTTGGATTATCCCCAAAGCAATGTACCTTACCCTTTCTGAGGATTGAATGGGGGTGGAGTGGGAGGGTATGTGGAGGGAATTGGAAGAGGGGAAGGAGTGGGAACTTGGATTGGTATGTAAAACAAAAAAAGATAGTTTTTTTAAATAAATAAATAAATAATAGGGGAATTTTTATATACATTTTTATTAAAACTTATGAAATTAAGCTAATACCTGTTCATTTTATGTTACATTCTTTTTTAATCATTTAAGTGCATATTCACTTTCTGTAAAATTGCAAACAATGCATTTGTACTATTTCTATAATATGATCCAAGGTAATTACACTCAGATGTTCAGATTTGGTGGCAAGTATCTTTAATTGCTACACCACCCTGTTAGTTCCACACATGTTTTTTCTTAAGTTTAATATTCCTACCATTTAGATGAAACAGTTCTGGAGTAGGAGGGTCTTCTATCTATGTGTTACTTTCATTGGTCCAATAAAGAAACTGCCTTGGCCTTTTGATAGGACAGTAACTTAGATAGGTGGAGTAGACCAAACAGAATGCTGGGAGAAAGAAAGCAGAGTCATGCAGACTCCATGGCTCTCCGGCCCGAAATGGATGTAGGCTAGAATCATCCCGGTAAGCCACAGTCACATGGTGATACACAGACTTAATAGAAATGGGTTAATTAAGATATGAGAGTTAGCCAAGAAGAGGCTAGAGATAATGGGCCAGGCAATGTTTAAATGAATACAGTTTTCATGTAATTATTTTGGGTAAAGCTAGCCAGGTGGTCGGGAGCCAGGAGGGATGAAAAGCTGCCTACGCTCCTTTTACAACACAATTCAGAGTATACAGCACTATTCTTATATACCTAGTAGCTTCTAGTTCTGATTTTATCAACAAGAATTCTCAAATTTCACTGATTTTCATAAAGTGTTCTGAAGCAAGAATGTGATCCCACTGGACTGTCTTCCTATCTGCCAACTTCTGCCCGTTAGCAGTATGTGACATGTAACTAATATGTCCATGACTAATAGTAGCTGGTTGGAAAGCTAAATCCATACTGACTAGTGCAGACAAATTTGAATTTGGAACAAAATATACAGTGTTCCATGATCTTGAATGCTCCTTCATGTAAATTTTATTCATATTTTCCTAGTGAAGAAGCTTAAGTTCCTCCAATTTCAGAGTCACTCTTAAAGCCTAAAATGTTAGACTGTATTTTTAGCATGTCTTGGAGAATTGTTTCTAGTGAAGATCACTAGACACTTAACATGGGTTCATAAAATGAATTCCACCATCAGGCTGATAGGGTAAAAGATAATCTCATATTGGTGAAAATGTCCTGATTAGGGTAAAAGATAATCTCATATTGGTGAAAATGTCCTGATTTGGGGACAAATAACTCAGTAGCCAGGGTTATGGTTGACTTTGGTGACTGCTGCCTGTCCTATACTGTAGCTCACTCTCTGAGTTATTGCTTATTTCAATGAAAGAAGGCCTTTGTCACAGTGAAAGACACTCTTTTTTTTTCTCCATTTCAGATTTGCAAAGTCCTCCTGTTGTGCCCTAAATCATATGAACTTTTCAGCTTGACTGTCACTTCTGCCCTCTAGTAAGTAAAAGGTGAGAATTTGGTTTGAAAAAGTTGTCTTTTGCTCAATCAGCTTCATAAGGATCAGAAGTGGCTCACCTCTTCCCTGGGATGTGTTGTGGTGCACTGGCTCCATTCTGAATTCTGATATGCCTGTGGACCTGAATGTCATCAGAATATGTATTTGAATGTTTTCTTAGAACCCATCAAGATGTACAATAAATATACACCAGTCAAATGATAGGTTATTAAGAAGAGCGGAACAGGCAATGTATCATATTTGTCAACAGACACGTAGATGGACATTTTAGGTGGTCACTGATTACAGAAACTGGGTAACTCAGTTGTTAGCAAATGTAATTGAGTCTCAGGTTCTTTTGTTAATCTTACTTTAATTGTAAAAGGTCTAGTTAGTTATTTTGTTTGCAAGACTAATTGTGGTAAATGTAAACAGGTCCTATGACATTGGTATTGAAGAAGACAACTTATAGGAACTGGTTCTCAGCATTCCACCATGCAGGATTTTGGTAATGGGGCTGGAGAGATGGCTCAGAGGTTAAGAGCATTGCCTGTTCTTCCAAAGGTCCTGAGTTCATTTCCCAGCAACCACATGGTGGCTCACAACCATCTGTAATGAGGTCTGGTGCCCTCTTCTGGCCTGCAGACATACACACAGACAGAACATTGTATACATAATAAATAAATATTAAAAAAAAGAAACTTCTATTAAAAAAAAAGATTTTGGAAATGAATTTGGGTCATCAAGCTTAGCAGCAAGTACAAACTAAGCAATCTCATTTCTCATAATTTTCTGTAGCTTACTATTATTATATGTATGTGTATGAGATGTGTGTATATGAGGTGTGGGTATATGTGTGTCACTTTTGTGTGTAGGTCCATAGAGGTACCTTTATAGATGTGACAATATAAATGCAGATGTCCAGATGTCAGAGAATAATTTGCTGAAGTGGGTTCTCTCTTCTGTGGTGCTGAGGATCAAACTCATGTCATCAGACTTCAATGACAAGTCTTTTCATCTTGAGTTTTCTTGAAAATAGAGGTAATTTCTATTTAATAATAAGAATATTACTAAGAAGACATGTGTACACCTGTATTTCAGCTGTCAAAATTCAGAGTCAAACTAAAATCTATCTAGTAGAGGTTGATCTTAATCTTTGCCTCCCTGAAAGCCACTGTTGACATATAATGTCATCAAAATTTGTAAACAGTAACTTCCCACAGACTCTATTTTTTGTTGAAATTTTATTTATATCTGGTTTATTGGAGTCACCTATTTCCTGGGAAAAATGAAGGTAACATTTTCACAATACATCTTTTAAAGAAGATTGTAATTTCACTGCTCATAACCTGAGCATAGACTGGGAACAAAAGGTTAATTTGCATAATAGAGTCAAATCATACCATCTAGTTCTTTTTCCAGAAAAGCCTTCACAAATGGCATACCTGTATGACACACGTCCTACAATACTTCTTGTAATTAA
Source organism: Neodon shergylaensis (assembly GCA_025134845.1). Classification (NCBI taxonomy): domain Eukaryota; kingdom Metazoa; phylum Chordata; class Mammalia; order Rodentia; family Cricetidae; genus Neodon; species Neodon shergylaensis. Next base: position 1,994,816 of record JABTXL010021306.1, on the reverse strand, counting down.
AAAGGAGGCCTGATGGAAATGCCTAAATTCCATTTTTTATGTGTCAGGGGACATATCTGTTGGATTCTTGTTAGCATTAAATTATATTAAAATGACTATGTATTTTAAGTGTTATACTTTGATGCATACACATCTTGTGTTTTATTTCTGTCTTCTGGGTGTGCTTCCAACCATTTAAGTCACATGTCACATAATTTATCATAAGGATCAACCATCTGCCTTCACATGTATTCTGACCTAGTCCTTTGGGATATATTGAATAATGCAGCACCAAAGATGTACACCCTTTAATCCCTCAGTAAAAAATTTAGCAGATGTTAATGATGTCACTATGGTGAATTAATGCGGGAATGATCTAGTATGGTGACATGTCTTGTATACAAGAACTGGAAGGACCAGAATTGGGCAAGATGATGTAAGAAATAGAACAGGTTAGAGTGACATATTTTGAAAAGAGAGAAAGAGTGGATAAGCCTGGAGTACACATCCTTTCTAAAAACAGAAAACACAAAGAAATCAATCTCTCCTAGAGTAAGCAGAAGGTAAGAAGCCCCATCTGAGCTTGAACATGCAACTTTAGTAGCAAACATGGAGGAGTAACACTACCCTTAAAACCATGATTGTAAAGGCTGTTTTGGCTATCCTGTTTTTTAATTTCTACATTTGAAATTTAGTATTGATCTTTTGAGGTCTGGTAAGAATTTTGGTTGGATTTTGATGGAAATTGCATTGAATCTGTAGATTACAATTTTTCTTATATTATTCCTACCACTCCATGAACACAGGGGATATTTTCATTTTCTGATATCTTCTTCAGTTTTTTTTTCTCAAAGACTTAAAGTTCTTGCCTTACAGGTCTTTCACTTGTTTCATTTGAGTTACCCTAAGATATTTTATATTGTCTGTGGCTATTGTGAAGGGTGATGATCCTATAGCCATACTAATGAATATCTTGCATATCACCATAGAACCTTCATCTGGTGATGGATGGAGATAGAGACAGAGACCCACATTGGAGCACTGGACTGAGTTTCCAAGGTCCAAATGAGGAGCAGAGGGAGGGAGAACATGAGCAAGGAAGTCAGGACAGCGAGGGGTGCACCCACCCACGGTGGGGCTGATCTAACTGGAGCTCACCAAGGTCAGCTGGACTGGGTCTGAAATAGTATGGGATAAAACCAGACTCTCTGAACATGGTGGACAATGAGGGCTGCTGAGAAGCCAAGGATTCTCTGATTCTTTTTCAACCTATTTACCATCTGTATATAGGAGGCCTACTGAATTTTTAAACCCAATTTGTGTAAGGTAGATCATTCCAGACTGACAATGGAGAAACCTGCATAGGACCAAACTAGACCCCATGAATACAGGTGACAAATGTGGCTTGAACAGAATTTAGGGCCACTGGCAGAGGGACCAGGATCTAGCACTAATACATAAACTTGCTTTTTGGAGCCCATTCTACATGTAGAGATAACTTGCTCAACCTACACATGCGTTGAGGGGAAGACCTTGGTCCTGCCACAATGAGGGGACAAGCCAGTAATAGCTGAACTCCCAAGGAAGGTCTTAATCTCTTGGAGGAGCAGAAGGGAGGTGGGGTATGGGAAATGGGGGAGGGGCAACTAGGATTCATATATAAAAAATAAAAAATAAGAAGTCAACTCAAAAGCACAGAAAATATATTCAACAAAATCACAAAAGAAAACTTTTCCAAACTAAAGAAAGATATGCATATAAAGATAAAAGAAGCTTACAGAACACCAAATAGACTGGATCAAAAAAAAATCTTTTTGCCACTTGATAATAAAAATCTAAATATACACAATAAAGAAAGAACATTAAGAGCTGCAAATGAAAAAGGCCACGTAATATAAAGGCAGACCTATCAGAATTACACCTGACTTCTTTTATTATTATTATTATTATTATTATTATTATTATTATTATTATTATTTTTAATGAAAAAAAATTCCGCCTCCTCCCAGCATCCCATTTCCCTCTCCCTCCTCCCACTCCTCTCCCCCTCCCCCCACTCCTCTCCCCCTCCCTCTCCAGTCCGAAGACCAGTCAGGGTTTCCTGCCCTGTGGAAAGTCCAAGGTTACACCTGACTTCTAAATGGAAACAATGAAAACCAGAAGGCCCTGGTCACGTATAATGCAGACAGTAAGAGACCAAGGCTGTCAGTCAGCCCAGTCTACTATACTTAGCAATACTTTCAATCACCATAGATGGACAAAACATGACATTCCATAACAGAATCAGATTTAACTAGCCACAAATCTATCCCCACACAAAGTAATATAAGGAAAACCTCAACCCAAGGAAGTTAGCTCCACACACAAAAACACAAACAATAGGCAATCTGACAGCAGATATCTGAAATAAGGGAAATGCTCACATAATAACATCACCAACAATGAAAACTAAAATAACAGGAACTAGCAATCACTGATAATTAATATCCCTTAATATAAATTGACTCAACTCACCTACAAAAAGGCACAGACTAGCAGACTGGGTATGAAAACAGATTCCATCTTTTTGCAACATACAAAAAAAAGCACACCTCAACGTCAAAGACAGACATCGCCTTAAAGTAAAGAATGGTGAAAAAAATTCTAATTAAATGGACCTATGAAAAGCTGGTGTAGCTATCCTAATAGATAACAAAATAGAGTTCAAACTAAAATCAATCAAAAGAGACAAAGAATGACATTTCATGTTAGTCACAGGAAAAAAAATCCATAAAAAATTTTAATACTGTACATCTATGCCCAAAATGTAAGAGCACCCTCATATGTAAAAGAAACACTAATAAAGCTTAAATCATACATTAAACCCCACACAAAAATAGTGGGATACTTCAACACTCCCCTTTCATCACTGGATAAGTCTGTCAGCCAGAAAATAAACAAAGAAATAAGGGAACTAACAGATGTTATGACTCAAATGTACTTAATAGCATCTATAAAACATTCCACCCAAAAAGCATAAAGGAATATACCTTCTTACCAGCACCTTATGGAACCTTCTCAAAAATTGATCACATACTAGGTAATAAAACAAACCTCAACAGATACAAAAAAATGGAATAACCCCATGTATTTTATCAGATAACAATGACTTTAAATAAGAATTTGACAGCAACACTAATTTCAGAAAGTCCACAAATACATGGAAATTAAACAATGATCACCTGAATCATCAAGGAGTCAAGGAAGAAATAAAGAAAGAAATTAAAGACTTCATAAAATTCAATAAAAGTGACCACACAACATACCCAAATTTATGGGACAGAATGAAAACAGTGTTGAGGCAAAAGTTCATTGCACTAAATGTCTACATAAAGAAGCTAGAAAAATCCCACACTAGCGAGTTAACAGAACACCTGAAAACTCATGTCAAAAAGAACCACATTTACACAGAAGGACTAGATGGAAGGAAATATACAAATTGAGAGCTGAAATCAACTAAAAAGGAACCAAGAAAACAATACAAAGAATCAACGAGACAAGGAATTGGTTCTTTGAGAAAAATCAACAAAATAGACAAAACTTTATCCAAACAAACCAAAGGCAGAGAGAGAATATCTAAATTAAGAAAATTAGAAATGAAAAGGGGGAAATAACAACAGGCACAGAAGGAATCCAAAGAATCATTAGGCCATATTTCAAAAACCTGTGCTCCACATAATAAGAAAACTTAAAGGAAATGGACAATTTTCTGGATTAAATATCACTCGTCAAAGTTAAATCACAACCAGACAATCAAATTGAAGAGACCTATCATGGCTAAGGAAATAAAAACAGTCATCAAAAGTCTCACAACCAAAAAAAGCCCAGGGCCTGATGGTTTCAGCTCAGAATTCTACAAGGTTTTCATAGAAGCACTAATACCTATACTCCTCAAATTGTTGCACACAATATAAACAGAAAGGACATTGCCAAACTCTTTTTTATGAGTCTACAATTACCCTGATACCCAAACAACAGAAAGATATTACTAAGAAGGAGAACTACTGACAAATCTCACTCATGAACATTGATGTAAAAATACTCAATAAAATACTGGCAAACTGAATCCAAGAACACATTAGAAAAATCATCCACCATGATAGAGTTGGCTTCATCCCAGAAATGCAGGATTTTCAACATATGAAAATCTAGCAACGCAATCCACCATATAAATAAACTGAATAAAGAAGAAACCATGTGATCATCTCATTAGATGCTAAAAAAGACCTTCAACAAAATATTACATTTCTTACTGATAAAGGTCTTGGAGAGAGTAGGGAATAGAGGGAACATGCCTAAACATAATAAAAAAATAATGTACAGCAAGCCAACAGGCAACATCAAACTAAATGGAGAGAAACTAAATCGACCCCACTGAAATCAGGAAAAAGACAAGGTTTTCCACTCTGTCCATATCTGCTCAATATAGTACTTGAGGTTCTAGCTAGAGTAATTAGACATAAATGGAGATCAAGAGGATAAAAAATGAAAAAGAAGTCAAACTCTCAATACTTTCTGATGATATGGTAGTTTACATAAGTTACCCCAAAAATTCTACCAAGGAATTTCTACAATTTATAAACACCTTCAGTAATGTAGCAGGATAAAAATTTAAAAAAAATCAGTAGCCCTCCTTTTACATAGATGATAAATGGACTGAGTAACAAATCAGAGAAGTATCACCCTTCACAATAGCCACAAATAACATAAAATATCTTAGAGTAACAGTAACCAAACAAGTGAAAGACTTGCATGAAAAGAACTTTAAATCTCTGAAGAAAACAATTGAAGAAGACACCAGAATATGGGAAGACCTTCCACAATCCTAGGTAGGCAGAATTAAAATAGTAAAAATGATAATCTTACCAAAGGCAATCTACAGATTCAATGCAATGCCCATCAAAATCACAACAAAATTCTCGCATACCTCAAAAGAACAATACTTAACTTCATACGGAAAAGCAAAAAAATAAAAGATAGCCAAATACTATACTGGGTAAAACAATCCAGTACAATAAAGAAACTTCTAAAGGCATCATAATCCCTGATTTCAAACTCTACTACAGAGCTACAGTACAAAAAGCAGCCTGATATTGGCATAAAAATAAACAGAAGGACCAATGGAACTGAATCAAAAACCCAGATATCAATCCACACACCTACGAACACCTAATTTTTGATAAAGAAGCAAAAAATATAAAATGGAAAAAAAGCATATTCAACAAATAGTTATGACATAACTGGATATCAGCATGTAGCAGAATGAAAATAGATCCATATCTATGACCATGAAAAACTCAAGTTCAAATGGATCAAAGACCTCAACATAAAACAAACCACACTAAATCTCATAGAAGAGAAAGTGAGAAGTACACTTGAATGCATTGGCACAGAGAACCACTTCCTAACTATAACCCCAGTAGCAATGACACTAGGAGAAACAATAAATATATGGGACCTCCTGAATCTGAGAACCTTATGTAAAACAAAAGACACTGTCAATAAAACAAAACAGCAGTCTGCAGAATGAGAAAAATAGAGGGCAGATCTCTAAAATGTACAAAGAACTCAGGAAATTGATCATCAAATAATCTAATCAACACATTTATCCAATAAAAAATGGGGTACAGACATAAACAGAACACTTAACAAAGATATCTAAAATGGCCAAAAGATACTTAAGACAATGCTCAACATCCTTAGTCACCAGAGAAATTCAAATCAAAACACCTGTAAGAATGGACAAGATCAAAAACACTGATGACGATTTATATTGGAGAGAATGTGGGATGAAGGGAACACTCCTCCATTCCTGGTGGGATTACAAACTGGTACAACCACTTTGGATATCAGTTTGGCAACTTCTCAGAAAATTAGGAAGCAACCTAACTCAAGACTCAGCAATACAACTTTTAGGTATATCCTGAAAAAATACTCAATTGCACCACAAAGACATGTGCTCAACTATGTTCATAGTAGCATTGTTTGTCATAGCCAGAACCTGGAAACAACCAAAATGCCCCTTGACTTAAGAATGGATAAGGAAAATGTGGTACATTTACACAATGGAGAAGTACACAGAAGAAAATGATAATGATATCTTGAATTTTGGGGCCAAATGGATGTATCTAGAAAATATCATATTGAGTGAGGTAACTAAGACCCAGAGAGACAAATATCATATGTAGTATTCACTAATGAGTTCCTTTTAGACATAAAGCAAATAAAAACCAGCCTATCATTCACAATCTCAGAGAACCTAAACAATAAAGAGGAGCCTAAGGGAGACATATGTGGATGTAATCTACGAGAAAAGTAGAGAAAGGCATGGTCTCTCTCTCTGTCTTTTTAATTTAGCACAAATATTTTCTTTTGGTTTTGTTTTTTTATTTCTATTGAGCTTTACATTTTTCTCTGCTCCCCTCCCTTCCTCTCCTTTCCTCTTCAACCCTCCTCCAAGATCCCCATGCTTCCAATTTACTCAGGAGATCTTGTCTTTTTCTACTTCCCACGTAGATCACATCTATGTATGTCTCTCTTAGGGTCCTAATTGTTGTCTAGGTTTTCAGGGATTATGATTTGTGTGCTGGTTTTCTTTGCTTTATGTTTAAAAACCACTTACGAGTGAGTATATGTGATAATTGTCTTTCTGGGTCTCACTCATAATGATGTTTTCTAACTCTATCTATTTTCCTTGGAAAATGGGATGCAATTTCCAGAAAAATTCACTAATATAAAAATGATATAATGCAAATTGGGTAGATAGGCTGTTGGGTATAATTCCAGGCCCTGTAGTTGATGCCAAAGACATTTCTGTGAACATCCTGGGTCAGAATGTATCGGGAGTGAGGGGAGGGAATAGAGGAGATACAACAGTCTGTGTAGGAAATCCAGGCTTTACCTCCACAATTCTCCTTTTTAACTTCTTTTTTCTTCTACTTTTCCCATATACATTTCATATGTATTCTGTATGTGTATGCTGTTTGAATTGCTATCTGCCTACAGAATCTGCAAATACTTGCATGACTTTCATAGTGAGCTCAAAGCCTCTTCAAAGGTAGTGGTACTATTTTGTCCTAGTAATCCTTTTCAAAATTCTGTTTTTATCCTTGAAACGATCCTTGGATGAATGATGGTCCCATTACATTCAGGAACAGTTACGGGGATCACCGATAGACAAGACCTCTGTTGCAGTGACAACTGATCAAGCTCTGGCCATCGTATTATTGAGGTGCTGCTTCATCTCCTTTGTAGATGGCACTCATAAAGTGGTATAGGAAGGCGTGGAAGATGACCATGTTTCAGTAAGTGTTTTGGTGTGAAAATGTAAATAAAATAAGCAAAACAGTATGTTAGAGACATTTCACACTGTAACAATCACCAAAGCATGAGTGACCCTCAATCTATCTTTACTCCACAAGATCACATCATGACCTTACTACCTGCTGTGCCATCCAATGGTCATATTCACAAGTCAACATGTTGAACCAAATTTCCCTATCATACCCAACACTTATGTCTGTCACATTTTACTAAACTATAAAGAATAATGTTATAGTATATTAGTTAAAGATGTGTTAAATGTGTTTATGTTGTGGAACATTTGTTTAATGGTGCATTTTTTATGTTGCATTTGTTTAACTCTGTGAAGTTGTGTTACTTTCCCTGCCTAAAACACCTGATCATTGATCTAGTAAAGAGTTCAATACCAATAGCAAGGCAAGATAAAGGATAGGCAGGGCTTTCGGGCAGAGATAATAAAGAGAAGGGAAGAAAGAGAGAAAGAAGGAAGGAGAAAAGAAAAAAGCAACAAAATAAGGAAAGGAGGATGCTAGGATCCAGCCTCTCAGCTGCACAGCCAGCCATGGGGTAAGAGTGAAAGTAAGATACACAGAAATAAAAAAAAAAAAAAACAAATAAAGAATCCCAGAGGCAAAAGGTAAATGGGACAATTTAAGAAAAGTTATCTTAAAATAAGCCAAACTAAGTGCATTTTTAATTTATAATAAGATTCAGTATATTTATTTGGGAGCAGAATCATGGGCCTCAAAAAGAGCAAAGAGTAAACAGCATTAAACAACAACAATTACAGAATAGAGTGAGAAAAAATGATGTTTCTTAATACACCCTATTCCTGACATCTATAAAATGGGAAGTCATACTGAAATCCAATTTAGTATGATAGTGATCCCCATGCTGCCCTTGCAAGGGGGTAATTTTCTTTTCTACTCAGGGAAATGTTTTTAATGTTAATGGAAATTACTTCCTAAACACACCCTCTTTATTTCCCTACTGAGTTAGATAGCTATGAAGGGAGAAAATTAAAAGTAAAAAAGAAACAAAAACAAATACTAATTGTGTTCCCAGTGCCAAAGATCATCAGTAGTTTTATTCATGAACAGATTAGGAAATTATACTTACTGCTTCTATTGCTGTTTTTACAACAAACTCACACATTCTTACAGAAACTTCTTCTTTGAGGCTTTTAATATAAAAATAAATTTGATGATTGTATATTCTATTAAAATTAGTTTGTTATATTTATTTTAGATTTGTGTACATGTATGTGGTGTATTTGTGTACACACATATTTACATGGCTGCTCATGCATATGGAGACCTGCTGTTGTCTTTATGTCTGTATCTTCTTTAATGTTCTCTTTATTTCCCTCATGAGGCAGGATCTCTAGCTCAACCCAGACCTTGAAGATTCAGTTCAGAGAGTTTTGTTTATGTCCAAGAAGGCAACAATATACATAGAACATTTATCTGAGTGCTGGTACCCAAGCTGAATTCCTCTGTGCAGGCAGTACATGCCTTGTCAAGTGAGCTTCTCTCAGCTCTGCTTTAATTACTTTTCATGAACTTTTGGACAAATATTAATGATATAATTTTATTTCTGTTTTAAACTTTGTATAGTAAAGGACGATTTATTAACACTCTTCTGTCAAAAGAGAGCTATGTTCTTATTTGAATCTCAGGTTTATTAGAGAGCTCAGAATTTAATAGATAATTCAAACTTATCTAATAACATTATGTTCTGCAACAATTTCCTCTGAATCAAAACATTCCCTCCTGGTGTTGCTCATGTAAGCACATGAGGCTCAGAAAGTATGCAAACTTCATGTATTAGTCAGAACTCTGAAGAGTTACCGTCTATAAATAAATATGCACACACACATACACACACACATGCACAAACATAAGGATTTATTGGAATGTCTTACAGGCTGCAACCCAGATAATTCAATTGTTAATTATGAATAAAAATTCCAAGGATGCAGTAATTGCTTATTCCACAAGGCTTTTTGTCTCAGTTAGTCTTCCATATATGCTGGATTTCCAAATAATTGGAGGCTCTAATGTCAGTGGAGGAATGGATGTCTTAGCAAGGTGAGCACTAGTATGCAAAGAGCCAAAGCTTCCTTCTTCTATGTTCTTATATAGACTTCCAGATGAAGGTGTGGGCTAGATTAAAGGTTTGTCTTCTTGCCTGAAGATTAGACTGACAGGTATGTGTCTTCTTGCCTGAAGGATATACAAGTGGATTCACCTATTTCAAACCAAGGAAAAATGTCTCTCACTAGTGTATCCTCTATTTATTCAGTATAGTTCATTCCAATTGTGGTCAAGTTGATAACCAAGAATAGCCATCACAGCCCACAAGCACAAGAAGACTGGCTAAGATTTTCAAGACATTAGAGATGCTATAGAGAGATATTGCAAGGGAGACATGCTTATGCCCAAACTTGGAGGAGATAAGCTCTTACCCAGCTAACTACCTTTCTATCAGAAAGATCTAGAAATACCATTCTCATGAGATATCTACCACCCAGGTTAGCTGTGTTCTTCACTGATAGACCTGCTTTAGGGTTTCACATGTACAGTTAAGTAATCTCCAAAAGTTGCTGGTTGGGAAGTTGTGCCTTGTTTGAGTAATGACTTTAGTTTGTCTTTGATTCCTTCTCTGGGTAGAGTGACATTGCTTGTGTATCCCCAGCAGAAGTCACCCTGCAATATGGAATTGTTCTGATTATTAATCCTCTTATGTTACGCCATAAGCTAGAATTTTTGTGTTGATTCCTTATTCAATATGCCCCAAGTGTCTACTATATTGATTTACTTAATTTTACATGTTAACAGGAGCAAAGAATTATTTTATTGTTTAATAATATGTGTGGGGTTTCTGACTGCTGATATGTCAGTGTGCTAATTGCTATAATATGTTTTGTGTAGTTTTCTAAGATTGTAAAACATGTGAATATATTATTGAGTAGGAGACAAAAATCTAATGATGGATCTGGAGAGAATCTATCATAAGCCATTAAGCAAGTGTTAACAGTTGATATTAATTACCAAATTGACAGAATTTAGATTTACCTTTGACTCGGGACTCTTGGTATATCTGTGGGATATTAAAATTGTTACATTAATTGTGGAGGGAAGACCCACTCACTGTGATTACACCACTCCCTTTGATGGGATGTTGAACTACACACGTAAAGAAAGCCAACTGAACAACACTCATCCCCTTCTACTTTTTTATTGCTGGTGTGATTTGACCAGATGATTAAGACTCCCATTGTCTTGACTTTCTTACTTTGAACTCTGAAACAAAAATAAATATTTCCTTATTTAACTTTTCTATTTGGACAGTGTATATTACAGTAATAGGAAAGGAAACTAAACAACAATCTTGGAATTACTCTTGTTCTATAAAAAGTTTTAAAAAATTTAAAAGGAGATTGTCCTAGTTTTATATCTCTTGCTGTGACAAACATCATGGCAAAAACAATGTAAAGAGAAAGGTTTTATTTGTTTTAAAATTTTAGCTTAAATCTTTTAATGCTGGGAAGTCAAGGCAAACTCTTAAACATCATATCCACAGCAAAGAAAGAAAGAGGACAAAGGTATCTATCCTTACTTGATTTCTGGCTTCTGCCTAGAGAATGGTGCCACAGTGGGATGGGTCTCCTTACATCAATTAATTATGAAGACACCACCCACACAGATATGTCTATAGGGCAAACTGATCTAGACAATTTAGGCTCTTTTTCAAAGATAGTTGTGGTGGTACATGCCTTGATCCCAGAACTCAAGAGACAGTGCCAGGTACATCTCTCTGAGTTGGAGGCTAGCTTGGTCTACATATTCAGCTCCAGGATGGCTAGAGCTAAACAATATGACTTGTCCTTTAAAATGTTCTTCCCAGATAATCATAAATTATGTAAAGTTGATAAATATAACAAACAAATATGAATTATAAAACACACACACACATACACACAGGGACCAGGGATTCACGGAGTTGCTGATAAGTGCCAGAAATAATCTCTGATGAAGCACCCCAATTAAAGATAATTTTAAGTACCATTAAAATACTCTGAGTCAATCCTATGATTTCTGATGCATGATTCATTGATGTTCTTTCTCACTCTGTGTGATGAGGAGGTGCACACCTGTTTCTGTTTGTATTATAAAAACCTACAATTCTCCAAACATTATCACTGAATTAGTAGGTGGTAATATGGAAATTACAATCTGGACTTCTTCAATGATTTTATTTTTTGAGGTTTCAAGACATTGGAGTAAACAGTAATCATAAAGTCTTAGGTTTCTTGATTGTTCCCATTTAGATTCCTACTATATTTGGGTGAATTTCTGGAGCCAAGCCAGTAAACAGTATCTAGCATTTATTGAATATGGAATATGCCAGAAAAATAAAATTGTAATATAGATTTTTTGGACCTACATGTTAGGAATCTGACAAAGTTAGTCAATGTGAAGTTATACCTTAAGAGTATTCTTCATGTACGGTCTTACAATGTTAAACACAAATAAAAAAAAAGCTACATTTTTCTTTTCTTAGAGAAATGCTTATTTTATTGTTATGTGTATATGTTTCTGTGTATGGATATGTGCCTGCTAGTCTCCTGGGATTGGTGTTACCGGCAGTTAGGAGAGTGCTTGATATGAGCGTTAGGAATTGACTTCCCATCTTTTGATACATAAACAAGTCTCTTAACTGCTGAATCCTCTCTTCAGTTGCTCCAGACTTCCTAGCTGCCTACTATTTGTGCATTTCCTTAGCTGCCCACCACATGAGTATTCCCTTAGCTGCCCACCATGGGAGTATTTCCTTAGCTGCCCACCATGTGTGCACTTCCTGAGCTTCCCATCATGTATGTAAATTTTTAGCTACCCACTATTTGTGCATTTGCTTAGCTATCCATAGCATGTTCATTTCCTTAGTCTTGCACTGTGTGTGTGCTTTCTTAGTTTTGTACCATGTGCATCTTTATGATCTTAAGACAGGCCTGTCTTAAATACACATTTATGAAAAGTAGATATTTGTCTGCTTAGAAAATACCTACTGCCTTTTTAAAATATATGTTTCTGTCAAAAAGTCATTTTGGAACTAGCTTAATGAGTTTTCTCATTTTCTTTGATTCTTTAAAATTTTCACTTTATTAACAAATCCCCCTAAAGATATAAAATTTCTTTTGTACTTAATTATTTTAAAATAATTTATTTGTGGATGAGTATTTCATGCATGTGATTGTGTCTCCATTTGCATGTGTAAACGGAAAATGGAGGAAGAGGTTGACATCCCATGTTTTTCTCTGTAATGTTCTACCCTTTCTTGAAATACGGTTTCTCATTAAAAGTGAAGCTCACCAATGGGGCTAGAATTCCTGGACAGTTAATCCCAGTGACCATCCATCTCTGCACTTCCAGTGCTGGGATTACAGGCATACATTGGCATAAATTTATATATTTATTTTTAACAGAGATTCAGGAAATCAAGTCCGGGTCCTTTTGCTTGAGAAGAAAGCATTTTGCCAACTGGCCCATCTCCTCTGTCCCAAACCCAAAACTTCAGGAATTGACAAAATTAGGATGGCTTACCCTGGTATATGTTACGACATAGTGAACTCTTGTTTAACAGGTCTAAGAAACACAGCAGGAATGCCACGTCAGTATGTCCAGAGGACAAAGCCTTATGCTGACATGTTCATATCAGGAAAAGTCGAGTTCTGAAGGAACTGTAGACATAATGAATCTTGAGTCTTGAAGAAAGTCCCAATGAGTAGGAGAAGTAGAATGAGAAGGCACCATGAAGGGTCAGAACTGGGGAACTGTGAGGTTAAGCCAAGGTTTGGGGTTATTTAAAGCTAGTACTTACAGCATTCTTTAGTCTTCCTCATTGTTCATGTCTTGAAATAGTGACTCTCAGCATGGGTCCTTGCTAGCCCACCTGAACTTGCCCCAGTGAGCTGTATTTGTAATAAAAGGGATACATTCTGATATTTCTAAATCAGGCCTCACCCTGTAGTCAGAGGATGGATTTTGAACTGAACTTAGCCATATGTTTGCTTGATTCTGATTTCACTACTTAAATGAAACTGAACCAATCACTCTGTTTCCATCTGGTTCAGGGATCCTAGGTTAGACTCTTCAGCCAGATGCATGTGATTATCGAGCTCTATATTGGCCCATTTGCTGAGATAACTCTCCCAGTCAGATATTTTTCAAGTTCACTGTTGATTTCCTTCTCTCTCACTGACACCAGATGTTAATTTAAAATTTCCCCATGTCCTACGGTTACATTTGCTTTAGTGCAACTGTAATAAATGGAAGCCCCATAGGCAATCATATCAAATATAGTTGCCCTGGCAGGAATAAAGCTGCTGTAAGGAAGATGCCTGTGCCTCCATTTGATCATCAGACTATTGGAACAATGGGCCCCAAGAAACTAGAACTTCCTCAGAAATATCCTGCTGTGTGAAGAAAAGATTTGGCTCTGGTGCCAGTCAGTAGGTAGCTCATCCATGGACAAGAGACTTCTTGCTACTCCTGCATGTTGTCCTACTCCTGCTGAAGAGAATGGAGTCACAGCCTGACTAGAGTTGTGTAGTTATGAATCCTTCTTACACTCTATGTAAATCTTCACCTCATACTAAGACCTCAAAGATGGACTACAGGGTCATGGAACTTCCTTGCTCTTCTCCTTTCTTTCTAGTTTTCAGTGCTATTTTGTCTATTCAACTGGCCTATTGAGAATGAGTGGCTGACTCTCCATTGTTATTCTGCAAAAGCAATACTTCACCCTAACAACTCCAATAACAACAGAGCTTGTAATTTCCCCCGCATCAATCCAAAACTAGAGCTAGAAACCAGAAGATTGTTGAGTGGCATTAAAGGTGAGGCTGCAGAACCTGGTTTTTCATTTTTAAGAAAATATTGAATCATTACTGACAAATCTCTTCCCTTTAAAAATGTTTGTATACTCCTCTTAAAGACATTTATAAAGATGCAGCCTTGGTCAGGGTTCTCCAGACAACCATAGCCGGGAGTGAAGCCACAGAAGCCTTTTCCATCTGCAGAGCTGCCTGATTTCTCATTACTCTGCAGAGTACTTTGTGCGAATGAAAAAGGATAAATAATAAATATAAAACCATCATATGTGGGGTCAGAATCCACTATGTTCCTAAACACAATAGCTACCATTATTTTTATAGACAGGGTAACAAATAAAATAACCATGATTTCCTATACCTATGTGTAATTTATGAGTTATTTAAAAAATAAATGTCCCAAAGAGAAGCTTGCTTTATAAGTTTATTCATTTTCTTTTCTTCCTCTTATATATGTGCATGCATGTGCAAATAGGTGGTGTGTGTAGTATATGTATATGCACAATGCAGATGTGCACATTTGTGAGCTTATGCAGAGATAAAAAGAAACACTAGCTGTTCTGCTCTCTTACCCTCTATTTTAGTGCTTTGAGGTGAGATCTTTCACAGAACCTGGAGTTAGGCTGGCCGCCAGGAAGCCTGGGCCACCCTGCTGTCTCGACCCCTATAGCACTAAGGTTACAGAGTGGTATACAGCTGCACTGGCTTTTTATAAGGGTTGGGTGTTTGGATGCAAACCTGGGTCCACATACTTGCAGAGCAAAGACTCTGCCCACCAAGTCATCTTCTAGGCCATTTTTTGTGCTTTCTTAGATGTTTAGCTTTCCCATTCCTGATTGACAGAGTGTAAAGAGAAAGAACAAGGATACAGAGGAGAGGACTTCCATAACACCACTTACTCATAGATATGAAATATTGGCCTTACATCTGCTTTGGAAACCATACAAACTTTTTTACCTTTATTTTTTTTACTTTTATTAACTTTTGAAATTATGTGTGTACATATACATGCATGTGAATATGAATATTTGAGCACAGTTACTATGTATGGGCAAAGTCATCAGATATCCCTACAGATGGAGTTACAAATGGCCATAAGCCATAAGAATTTGGGGCAAGGGACTGAACTCACATCCTGTAGAAGAGCAGCCAGTGCTCTTAACACCTGAGCTATCCCAGCTCCTACAAGAGTTTTTGAAAAGACATACAAGTTTTAGAAGTAATTATATATGGAAGGAACACTCAGTGTCTCCCATTTCTCTGTCTGACACTACATCCTATGATTCACCTTAAGTTTGGCTGGGATAAGGGGTTACTCTCTAAAACCATGAGAATCAGTATTCCGAATGGTAATTCCATCATAGTTGTTCATGTCACACAAGCCTGATTAACTAAAACTATAATGCAGTTTTAAATAATGTCTCTTTCTGCTCTTTCACCTGTCATGTTCAATGGTTAGGATGATTCTACTGTTACTCAAAGCCTGATTTTAAAGTAATGTTAAGACATTATAATCTGAGCAATTCCAGGCATGGCTCAGTTGGTGCACTATTTACTAAAGAAACATGGTGAACTGAATTTGATCTCCAGAATCCACCTAAAAGAAATGGGTATCAGCCTTTAATAACAGCATTGAAGAGGTAGAGACAGACAGATCCATGAGGTTTATTTTCCATCAGTGTTTCAGATCTGGCAAATTTTGGGCCAAGAGACCTTGTTTCAAAAATCAAGATGGATGGTATCTTGTAGAACAATATTTAAGGTTGACCTCTGGCTCTCCTTATGTATACATACACTGACACTGGTGTGAATACACACACATCCTGTCATACACACAAATAACTGAGATACTTTTATTAAATTTTATTTTATCACCACTAATCTTATATAGTGTATTTGGGGGTGCATGAGACATGGACTATGTTTGATGATCAGAGGACAACTTTACAGAATCTGCTTTTATTCTTCATTCTACCTTCATGTGGGTAACCATCTACAGGGCTTAAACTTAGGACATCATGATTTCATAGCTAGTGCTTATATCCAGCAAACCATTTTACCAACCCAATGCAATGCAATGGTAAGTGTGGATCATGTTCTCTTAGAGAGAAGGAGTTGTGTTCTTCTTGGAAACTTCTGAACAACTGTCAAATTTATTCTAACACAGTTGTTTATACTTAAGCTTCAACTATGTTTTATTTCTTTGGGAGTCAAGGGACTGCTCATATTTTTCTATATTTTCTGACTTGTCCTACCAATAACTTAAATCATAATTCACTATGTGTTTTGGAAGATGCTTTCCATTTGAGGTGATAAGAGAGAATGTCAGAGATTACATTTATATAGAGAGCATCTACCATTCCTCATCTGGCCTGGGAGACCACGGAAAGTCAGTGCTCCACATTAAAAATAAATGCAAAAAATGTTGAGAGTGCACTTTACAAGTTCTAAACATATTAATTTAACACCATGGAAAGGCATCTGAGGTCTCTAATGGGTATTCTAATAGTTTTTTTATGGAAAGAAGTCATCTTTGCTCTTCCTATAAAAGGTTGATTAATAAAAATACATTAATGCCTTTATTGCTAAAGAAGTGTTTCCTTAGGTTAATGGCTTCTAATCTCAAGAAAGTTTCTTGATCAGGAAACATACGAAAGATAGAAAGATAGATAGGTAGTTAAATAGATAGATACATTGAAGATAATAGATAGATAACAGATAAATAGATACATAGAGAGAGAAATGAGAGATTATGTACAGTACACAGATAGATGATAGATAAAATTTAATTTTCTTCATTCTAATTTTATTCTACTTAGGACAACCTACATAAATTTATAGAACTATTTTTGATGTTATTTACATTATAATAATTTAAAGAATTCCAAATACACCATGTATAGCAATTAAAACCTTAGACTTTGAAGTATTGTCTGACAATTGAAATATTTCCAAATTGCTTTCAACAAATAAACACTATAGAAGCAAGGGGCATGACAAGTGTGGAGTAATATTTAATTACAGACCCTTATATATACATACATAAGCTGACAGGTATAAAATTATTATTAAATATTATTAAAATTATTAGATAAAATGCACTGAAAGGTAATTTAACATTATAATTTTTAATTTGGTATTATTTTTCTATGTATTTGCAGTATCAATTTTTAAAACATACTTATTTACTTATTCTCTCTCATCTCTGTCTCTCTGTGTCTGTCTCTCTGCCTTAGTGTGTGAATGCATGTATATGTACAATAGAGTATATGTGGAGGTCAAAGGAAAATTGTCAGGATACAGTACTATCAGTCCTGGTGATGATCTCAGTTCATTAGGTTTGATGGCATGATTCTTTATCTCACAAGCCATCCTGTAACCCCTTCAGTATCTAACATTTCAAATAAGATATACTATTCTCATTGTAAGACAGGAAAAACTAATTTGTTCCCACTTTCTCTAGTCTTCTGGAACACAGCCTTTCATTCATATATCCATACTTCCATAACAGGAGAAATCATTTGTTAAAACAGTATGTAGTAGGGAAATGGGAATAGCAGATATAACAACACATGCCCTACAGTTCCCTAACATCTAGTCCATTGCTGGCTGCAAAATGGAAGTGTTCATCTTAATGGAAACACTCACATAATTTAAAATTAATGCTTCATGGACTGAGAAATCTCCTTCCACTGAAAGAGTGGCTATGTTCCCAGTACATCTATCTAAATAAATTGATTTTAGAAGGTTATATTCCCATATTGAATGGGAAATCGCTGATATCACATGTTTTTGTTGACCTGTCAGTGGATAAAACTACCTCATTTATATAAATTTCATCAAATTAGAGATTACAACTTGCAGAGGATAAGTGAGGTAACAGATTTCCCCCAACAGTTTTTGACAAAATCCTTTTTTTTTGTAAATTCAAAACTTAATTGAATATGCCATTCTTTATCCTCCCCTCTAGCTTGTGTGTTTTGTGTGTGTGTGTGTGTGGTGTGTGACTTTTGTGTTGGAGGAGGGGTAAATGGGCATTTGTATATGCATGTGTATGTGGGTCAGAGGACACCCTGGGTGTCATTCCTCTGGAGACGTATGCATTGTTTTATGGGACAATACCTCTCTTAGTATCCTAAGTTGGTTTTGGCTGGCTAGCCAGAACCTGTCTTCTTCTAAGAGCTGATATTACAAGTATATCCCACTATTTCAGTGATGTTTCAGGTTAACAAATTCAGGCTATCATTTACATTTCTAACTGATCTAAATCCCTAGCCTCTGAACATAATGTTTTTATGCTAATCCTTCAAATAGATGTTCAAGCAGGTAAATATAATATATGATTCATCCCTAACATCCTCCTTCCCCCTGCAGTCTATAGCCTTCTTCCCCAGATGCTTCTGTGTTAGAGATTCAACTGCTAATAGAGAGGAAGATAAGAAATATTTTCAGTACATTCTTCTTCAGCAAGTCTATGAGCTCATGATCACATTTATAAAGGCCTTATAATTTTAGCATACATCTTATACAAATGTTTCTGTATTAAACTCAAACTACCCCAATGATTTCTGTAAAGCAAGTCTTTGGGATAAACACAATTGATTAATAAGTGATAGCAATTTATTTTAGTATTTTTGGGTAAATATAGTTGTATTTTGTTTTAGTATAATAAAATGAAATTACATGTTGTGACGCAATTATTTATGAAAAATGGGGAATTATTTTTATTGTAAATTTTGTTTTATTGTATGAATTTTACAATGTCAATTATTTTAATAGGTATGACCCCAGAGAAAAGAGTGCCTTTGCCTGTTGCCCTCTGTAAGTCCCCATACCCCTAACTTTTTACTGTCCACATGTTATCAGATATAACCCATACTCGCTGCTATAGGGCATGCTGTTATACACATACATCAATGCAGAGAGAGAGAAAGAGAGAGAGAGAGAGACTCATATGCACATATACCACATGCAAGTAAGACTGGCTTCATATTTTCAAATATTTGTCAAAAGAGGGAATGAAGACTATAGTGAACTTGATTAAACATGTACATATTATTACATTATTTATGTAATTTTGATCTTTTTGTTCCAGATCTGCCTCAAGTGGAGTTAAAATACCACAGACACCTTATAAACATGGAGTAAGATGGCTTAGCTGGTAAAAGAACTCACCACCAAACTTGACTATTTAAGTTACTTCCTAGGATTCACGTGTTACAAGGAGATACAAGACTTCCTCTATAGGAGCAATAATTTGTGACTCCCGAGAGAATTAGATTGGCAACTGTGAACTCCATTTATTATCAATTGCCAAAATATTTATATCTTATCATCTGAAGCCGGGATATTCCTAAAGGCTCACAATTGTGGGGGAATGTACTTGTCTATATATATTCACCCAGATTCTCACTAGATCTTCAAAATAAATGTACATTATGGCAAAACAGAGTCTGTGCCCTCTGAGGCTATCTGAAAGAATAGATGTCACCTGGAGATATGGTTCACAGGAAAAGTGCTTGTTGCTGAATGAGCATGATGATCCAGTTCAATCCCTAGTACTCAAAACAAAACAAGGAAGCCAAAAACAAGCAAGTATCTGTAAGACCAGCACCTGGGAGGTAGAGACAAACTGATCTCTAGTGTCCACAGGGTAACCAGTTTAGCCTACAAGGAGAGAATTCTAGGTTTGATGAGAGATCTTGACATACCTTTCTCCCCTCACACTCCAAATTAAAAACTTTTGATGAGGAGATCTCTGAGTGATACAGGAGGGTAACATGTAGCAGAGAAAAAGTGCTCACAGCTGTGTTTCCTTGCATAGACAGAAATGTCAGTTTTGTTGTTAGTGTGTAACAATTCTTACCATTTTTATGTTCTATTTTGGGAGGATAATGTGTTTACTGGTTGTGTGCATGCATGTCCTTCTTTTCTATGTGAGTGCCTGTATGATTTCATGTGCACCTGTGTAAACTCATGTGGAGATCAGTGAGCAACCTTAGTTGTTGCTCCTTACAAGTTGCCCCCC
>JABTXL010021306.1:1949411-1974563 GCA_025134845.1 Neodon shergylaensis | reverse complement strand
GGGGGGGGGAGGCAGAGAAAGAGTTGGGACAGAGAGCCCCTACAGTAAAGCAGAGATGGATTTTGATGGTTGCTATTATTGCATGTTTGGGGTGACTTGGAATGGTTCTCTTTCCTGTAATTTTGGATTAGTCATCTTAAAACAAAGAAAGGGAAGCTTATAGGTCCATTCTTTCCAATAAACATGTTTACGGTGATATGGGGCAGAAACTTCTTCAGATTATGGGTTGGTAAACATAGATAGAGGAATTAATATGCCTATAGCTTCAAGTAAACATGTCCAGGACTGGATTTGAACATCTCTCTGTCCATCTTGAAACGATCGGCTAGAAAGGAGGCACAGCTGCAGGGTGTAAAAGTTCACCATTCATTTTTCTCAGTCAGATGACACCTCAGGCACAAAATTATCTTAATGTTTGTCAGCTTCTATGAAGCCTTCCAATGTCGGTTTGCCTGTCTGGGATCTGTCTATCACCTTGGTCCTTTGTAGCATATCACTTCCCAGAGAATACAGGGCAGTATCTGCAGGCATGTGTCTTCTTTGGTACATTTCTGTCACTTTGATCTTTAACAGCACTATTTGTCTCACACTTTTAGGTCTGAACGTAGGGAATTTTGAGGTAAATTTTTTTCACTAACACAGACAACTGTCTTCAGCATTTTGTTACAATATTTTGCATCTGATAATATAATAATCTGACAAGAAAACATTTGCAATGTGATTCCCATTTCTTAACTAAATTTCTGGATACTGGTTATGAATTAAATTATATGTTATCTTAGAGACGTGGTGATAAATTAGATGTTAGCAAAGTGCAGGTGTTAAAGAGAAAAGAGTAAGTATTGATGATATTATAACTTCAATCTCTGGTTTACTCTCCCATATATCTTCCAAATATTAATTAAAAGAAGTTAAAGATTTACTTATTGCAATAATGAAAACATTCAATCTAAATTCACCTACAGGTATATTGAATATTATTGGACTGGAAGAGGTTTTTTTTTTAGCATAATACTATTTTAATATCAGGGAGAAAAGAAATAAAGGACAAGTAGTTACTCTCATATTATGTTTGTTTCTAATAAATTCTTGAGAAACCAATTTTCGTTACCTGTCCTATTAATAGTGGACAAGTATAATTTTCTAAACAGTATTACTGACATCACTCACTTTCCAATATATCATAAATTTTAATGTTTCTAAACTGAAAATATCTGCAGGAATTTGATTATGAGGATGATCCTTCAACACTCATAAAAAATTTCTTACTGGTCATAACAGGATGACATTTTCGACTTTGCCTTATAACTACTGTAAGTCAGGCAGAACAGTACACTGGTTTTGGATCTATGGCAACAGAGCTGTCACATGATGTAGGGGCATCAGGAGACCCTGTCCTTGGAGAATAGCTCTTACTTCCTTGGCCAACAGCAAATGATCTTCAGAGATACTACAAAGTATATAAAGTGGTAGGTAATTTAGAAGCCAGACTCCATGAGACATTTTTGATTATATCACTCTCAATGATTGGTTGGAACTTTGTGAAAATGCAACTATATTTGTGTGACCTACTCTGTTGTATGTAATTCCTTATCCTAAACTTTTAAGAAAGTGAAATTGACTCATGGTTAAAGCCGGTAGATATTGGAGTGTCATTGGGGCCTAGACTGGGTGAATAGACATAAAACAGCAACTAACAGGAAAAAGTTAAGAACAACTTTGGAAATGGAATATGAATACAGTGTTGTCACACAAATAACATACCGTGAGGGAAGGAAAGAAAATTTCCACAGTCTTGAAAGTGGAATAAGGATACAACACAAGGCATGGCAGCAATACTGGTAAGTCTTGCTCAGAAAGAATTATTAACAAATTTTTAACTGAAACTTTTCCAAATGCTTGTCAAGACCAATGTAGACATCATTCTCTTATTATAGGATCTGGACTACACCATTTCATGATATTAATATGAAACTAATCAAGTTGTCAAATTCGAACAATTAATAAAATGTAATAGTTTCAATAAATGACACTGAAAACATAATTTTCATTATCAGAGGCCTTTGAAAAATATTTGTGATGACTCCAAAATGCTGCAGAGGTTACATCATATTTGGAAAGGGTAGTGGAAGTATGTGACTCCATAGTCATGCGGGTAAAAGAGGAAACGGGGAAAGGAAGGAGAAGAAGAGGAAGAAAAAGAGAGGGAGAGAAAGAGATTGTCAAGTATGCAAATTTGATACAATGAAGTTTTTATGTTGGTGATGTTTTTCTTTTGAGTATGTTTTTAAAAATATTTTTCAATGGGATATGGCAATGTCCCTTCTTTTTTTAGGCATTAATGATAAACACTTCAGATGGATTCATCCTTAACTCTCTGCCAAAGGCACTAAATCATCCAAAGAAGCCAGAGACAGATTCCTAGTGGAATGTCAGGTACCAGAATGACTGACAAAACTCAGAAGACATACTAAGTACTTTTTTTTTTGCTTTTCTTTATTTTATTTATTTTTACTTAAAAATTTCCACCTCCTCCCATTTCCTTTCCCCTCCCCCATCCTCTCCCCCTCCCTCTCCAGTCCAAAGAGCAGTCAGGGTTCCCTGCCCTGTGGGAAGTACAATGTCCTCCCCACTCCATCCAGGTATAGGAAGGTGAGCATCCAGACTAGGCTCTCACAAAGCCAGTACATGCAGTAGGATCAAAAGCCAGTGTCATTGTCCTTGGCTTCTCAGTCAACCTTCCTTGTCCTACACGTTCAGAGAGTCCAGTTTGATCACATGGCCATCAGTCCCAGTTCAGCTGGCCTTCCGTCTCAGTGGGTGGGCATACCCCTTGCGGTCCTGACTTCCTTGCTCATGTTCTCCCTCCTTCTGCTCATTTGGACCTTGGAAGCTCAGTCCAGTGAGTGCTCCATTGTGGGTCTCTGTCTCTAGCTTCATCCATCGCCAGATGAAAGTTCTATGGTGATATGCAAGATATTCATCAGTGTGGCTATAGGATAAGGCCATTTCAGGCTCCCTCTCCTTAGCTGCCCAAGGATCTAACTGGGGACATCTCCATGGACACCTGGGGACACCTCTAGAGTCAAGTCTCTTGCCAACTCTAAAAGGGCTCCCTTAATTAAAATATATATTTCCCTGCTCCCATATCCACCCTTCCTCCATCCCAACTGTCCCATTCCCCCAAGCTCTCCCCATCCCTCCCTTCTCACCTAAGTACTTTCTAATAGACCTCCAGTTACAGAATTTTATAAACTAATACTAAACTTTTGGGTGGGAGTCCATTTAATTAATAAATTTGTAAATGGGATGTTTACTGACAAGTGAATACTGAGGAGTTTTATGTAAATGAAACAGAAATGCCTATATTTTTTATATTTGTAAGATTTTTTTCCTTTATTATTACTTAAAAAATACCAATACAAATTCCCACTCCCTCCCGTCCTTCCAGTCCCATCCCTCTCCCTCCACAAACCATCCTCCCACCTCTCTAACCCTAAGAGAGTGCCATGCACCCCACCATGTGGAAAGTCCAAGGCCCTCCCTACTACATCTAGGTTGAGCAAGGTTTACATCCAAAGAGAATAGGATCCCATGAAGCTGGTATATGCAGTAGAGACACATCCCAGTGTCACTATCAGTGGCCCCTCAGTTTGCCACAGGTGTCAACCCCCTTCAGGGGGTCTTGATTGGTCCCAAGCTCATTCACTGCCAGTCCAATTGGAGTTGATGAGCTCCCATTAGCTCAAGCAAACTGTCTCAGTGGATGATCCGTTCATGGCCTTTAATTCCTTGCTCATACTCTCACTCCCTCCATTCTTCACCTGGATCTTAGGAGCTCAGTCTAGTGCTCTGATGTGGGTCATTGCCTTTGTTCCCCATCTGTTGTTGGACAAAGGTTCTGTGGTGATATTTAAGATAATCATCAGTCTGACTATAGGGTAAGGTCAGTTCAGGCACCCTCTCCTCCATTGCTTACAGCTGGGTTCATCCCTGGGAGTTCTTGGGCATTTTTCTAGAGCCAGGTTCCTTGCTATAATGAGATCTGGTACCCTCTTCTGGCATGCAAGCATACATGGAAGAAATGCCTATATGTTTAACTATATAAAATAGATCAATCATTCAATCAATAATATTAATGGTCAAGTTAACAGAACCTAGAATATTCACAAGATAATCTTCAAGAACCAGGCATGTGTGATTAACTCGATAAAATCTCGTCTCCGAATATGTCTTTGAAGTGTCATCTTAATTAAATTAATTGCTGTGATATGACCCATATAATAAAAAATAAGACAACTCCCAAAAGTGGGGATTCTGGACTGTATACAAGGAAGAAGAAAGTTGAGCACAAGAACACATTCATTACTCTCTGTGCCCCAGCAAGGGATGCCTTGTGATGAGCCACTTTCAGCTCATGCTTCCTTGACTTCCTGACCATGATGAACTGTACGATGCACTATGTTGCAGAATAAATTCTTGTTGTTTTCTTAAATCGCTTTTGCTTGGGTATTTTAATATAGTAACAGTAAAAGGAACCATAGAAGAGAGTAGACACAGGAACATTATAAAAAAATGGAGATCCAGACTGAAAAGTGGCTAACGCTACAAAATGATAGCCTTTTGTGTATGTGAACCTGGTTCAACATATCCCAATATCCATGTAAAAATGCCTGACATGATGATAATCCCAGATATGTGCTTATAATACCACCATCGTGGAAGTGGACAGAAGAGAATCCCTGAAGGTCAATGGCTATCTAGTCTAACCTATTGTTGAGTTCCAGATCAATTAAAGGCCTTATTTCAAAGGAGGTAGTCAATCATCTGAGAAAGAAACCAAAGGTTTCCCTTGTGCATCCACAGGGTCATACATAGCCAACATACGCACATCTATTTGGTAAATATGTGAACATGTACATAAAACACACACATTCATTAAAATGCAACTCACTGTCAAAATATTTACATGTAAATACATTTATTGAGAGATAAACCAAAATGCTTTTAGAATATACTGCATAAAACTTACCAGAAAAGAGTGCTTATCATATAAATTAACTATTTTGGTGTCGTGAGAAAGAAAATAAGTTTTATTTTAAAGTGATTTATGAAGCAGTATAATTTATGAAAGTATATTGCACTGAAAAATTAAATTGATAGAATTTCTCTATTTACAAAATTGTAAGAGTTTTAAAGAATAACCTCAGTAAATTCAGAAAGTAGTTTGCAAATTTAAAGGTTTTAGTGAAGAAACTTTATGCTGACAACAATTACAAAGCTTCAAGATTTAATGAACAAATTATATTCTGATAGCTCTTATATGCTTAGTGCAGACAGAAACTAGAGCTGGAATGTTTTGTAACACAACCAGAAGAAGTAGGGAGTGGGAGGAAGCTTACTGGGATATGTATGAACATATTAGCTAGGGTTTATGCTTCTCTGGTTTTTCTCCAAAGGTTCTATGGAAGCAAAATATCAATGACTAAATGTCATCAACATATAAATTGGAAAAAAAATGCATGAGTCCAAATGAGGGCAGTTAATGAATTGAGGAATAGAGAAATAAATGTAACATGCTAAGATGCTATGAATAATGATAGTAGAGTATTCAGCACTAAATAAGACATTTTTACAACCTGATGTAAGGCTAGTGAACAATGAGGAAGAGGGGGCAGAAAGAATATAAAATAATCGAAGATGGGAAACAAAGGCTTGAAAGATTGTTTTCTTGGCATGACAGTGTCAATATACTTATTCACTCATGATAACTGTTTTTATTTGTAACTAGACTACATGGGATTGAATCTTTTGATATTGTCTTAGATGGGAGGGCCTCTTAGGGTCTTATCCATTTCTGCTGTAATAGACAATACTGAGAGACTATGGAGGAAGAGAGTCACTGTTTCTAGCTATGTACCTAGCAGTGGCCCACCAGGTTTCAGTTGATCATACTAAGCAAGGTCACACAGAGAACAGCAGTCCTGGTTAAACTCAGAGGATCACACAGTCAACTGCAAAGTCAAGAATGATGGAAAGA
Organism: Neodon shergylaensis; assembly: GCA_025134845.1. Lineage (NCBI taxonomy): Eukaryota > Metazoa > Chordata > Mammalia > Rodentia > Cricetidae > Neodon > Neodon shergylaensis. The sequence goes on along the minus strand of JABTXL010021306.1, from coordinate 1,968,523 downwards.
AATTTATGGAGAAGAAGGAGAGCTGACAAGTGGAAGCAGGTAGAAAAGAGTGGAGAGGAGAGCAAGAAAAGAGCCTTATGTTCATGCATATAATTACAATAAAACAAAACATAGTAATAAGTTAAGAAACTTAGTGTATGTCAGCTTTAGCAAAAATGGTTTATTGAGTTCAGACAAATCAATGAATGGGTTTGTAAATTCCCAAAAGATTAAAAATGTGCTTGCAAAACTTGGACAAAAACCATAAAAATAATAGCATTAGGACTGAAGAGATGATCCAGCATTTAAAAATACATATTTACGCTTTTAATCCCAGCACTTGTTTGAGACCAGACTAGTCTACATAGTATGTCCAAGGACAGCTATATAGTGAAACCCTGTCTTGGAAAAAAAATGAAAAGAAAAAGGATCACATTCTACTTTTCCAGAGTACGCAGGTTCAATTTCTAGCACTCACATCAGATGGCTCACAAGCACTTGTAACTGCAGCACCAGGGAGATGTAAATGTTCTGGCCTCAGTGGGAACCAGCACTCATGTGCATAGATAGACTCCACATTCTCAATGACACACACATGCACACAACTGAAAATAATATCAAACTCATGGAAACTCAGGAACTCTAGACCTACAGCTAGGGGGCATGCATAGGACTGAACTAGGCCCTTTGCATGAAGGTGACAGTTGTGTAGCTTAGTATATTTGAGGAGTCCAAGGCACTGAGACCAGGATCTATCTCTGATGCATGGGATGGCTTTTTGAATTTCATACCCTGTGATGGGAATCCTTGCTCAGTCCAAGTGGAGGGGTTTGGTCCTGCCTCAACTTAATGTGCCAGGTTTTGTTTAATTTCAATGAGGAGCCTTTCCCTTTCAGAGGAGTGGATGGGGAACGGGTGGTTGATTAGATGGTTGGGGAGCAGGAAGAAGGGAGGAAGTGGGAACTGTTATGGTATGCAAATGGTTAAAAATTAAAAAGAAAGAGAAGTGAATCTTTATAAATTGAATTAACGGCAACTAACTCTGAAAATAGATAGTTTCTGGACAAAGATAGATTTTGGCTTTTCTTCAGAAGTTCAATGGCCTGGTGGTGATACTAGAATTGCCTGACCACTGGACAAAGCTGCTATGTGGCACAAGGCAGCTTAGCCACAAATCAGCCAGGGAGTAGGCCTGAGTTTCAGTGTACAGCAAGGCAACACCAAATTCCAAGAAAAATCAAAACAGGCACCACCCAGTAATGGGTTTATCAACTTCCAAGGGGAAAATATGTCATATTCAAAAGAAATACCCAACATTCCAATGATTATAGATACCACCAGATATCCTTTAGCCTAGGATATACCAATCCTCTTTTGCCAAGACAACCCTAGACCTTATAAATTCCCTCACCCCAAATTTTTGTATGATAAAACCCTACCCCAACGGAGTTTGAGGCTCTTAGACTGTACTGCTGTGTCAGACACACAGAACATATAAGGTCAAGCGTGAGGAAAGGCTCTTTGTTTTTGCATATACATATAGACTACTTGGTGGTTTTTGGAGGACTCTACTATCTGGGTATAACATTTGGGGACTCATCCAGGATCCTCCCAAGCCCGCCAGGACCATCTCTTCTAGAGCTTTCAGCTGGACGGTAAGTTTTCTGTGCTTACTTTCATTTCATGTCTTTCTGCTTTGGATATTCTTCTGTAAGTGGGCTCAGTATCAGTAAGAGTCTATAGATTGTATAAGTTGACATACAGGAGGACCACAGGCAGTGTACCTGAGGAGACACCCCAGGGCCATTCCATAAGGGATTTAATCTTTCTGGATAATTTGGGTTCCAGTGCCCTTCTGTAAGGGATTGGATACCTCTGGTTTCTGTAGAGAGATGGGTCAGTTAGCTCCCACATAAGGTCACCATCTCAGTTTCAGTTCTGCCTCCCAGCACTAGGAGGGAAGTCTATCTCTTATCTGTTCATTTTCTTTAGTGTTGTTATGTTGTTTGTCCTCTTTCTGACTTAGACTGATGTTGATGATGTGGAACAGACTAAGAGAACTCCTACTCCCCTTACCTTGATTATGGATACTTTCAGGTTTTTAGAAATATGGAAAAGGGAAAAAGACTAGAAAGAAACTACAAAGAGTAAACTTATCCTCTGGGAGACCAAATGACCAGCATTCAAAACCAGGTGGCTTATAGAGGAAACATTTCATTCATACATCATTTATAGGACAAAAGTCCTAGTTTTTGACAAATCCAGAAATCTGGATCAAATACTTACAGTCATTTGGAAGGACCTTGTTGACAAACCCCGTTGGTTAAAACTTTTTATTTCCACAGGACTGAAAAACAAGACCATTTTCTTCTTACAAAAAGCCAGATAAGCCTAAGTCTTCCTACCCTGTGATGCAAAGGTGTACAGAGGATGGACTCCTGTAGGGATAGGCCCCGCCCGTTTTGGGCGGGGTTGCCTGGGGCGAAGTTTCTACTGATAAAGGGAGAGCGCAGAAGCTGCAAGCTCTCTGCGCTTCCTCCCTGGTTTCTGGTTTCCTGTGTTGCGCGGGAACTTTGGATTCGTGAGTTGGATTTTTCTATTAAAATTGTATAAATTACAATTGCCTGGATTTATCAATTACTGCCACCCTTGGCCCCAACACTTGGCGCCCACACGTGGCACTCCCACGTGAAGTATATCTGAAGTATATCTGCCCCCGCCCCTGCAGGTAGCTCGCCGCGCCCAAAGCGGTCCGCAGCAGTCGGCTACCTGCCTCCTCCCACTGAGCTAGCCGCGCCTGCTAGCCGGCTCGCCCGCTCCCCGGTTGTGCTTTTCCCATTCAGCCCCACCTGCACCACCTTGTGCCCCATTGCGAGGCCACTCTCTCGCTAAGAGCACCGAGGATTGCACAGGCAGGACTCCAGCCCGCGCCGGCACTGTGTCCTTGGCTTGCACCCGGCACCTGCTCGCCAGAGCAATCGCCGGTTGTGGTGGCGCACGCTGGTAGGATTTGCTGAAGGAGGCAGAGACAGCCTCTCTCAGCGCGCTCAGGTCACGGTCGCTCGGTCTTGTTCGCCGCCCCCAGAGCTGCCGCCGACCAGCCTTGACGCTCTCCCAGAGCAACGGCAGCCCCTGCAGTCTCCTCCCTCCCCCACGGGCCCGCTGGCCCACTCGCTGCTAGTGCTCTCAGGCTCACAGCCTTTCAACCCCTTCCTGCCTGCCTGCCTGCGGTTTGCAACACAAACCGCCACAGCAACAGAGTTGGTTTGATTCAAAGTGACCCCTTCCGCAACTCTTCAGGCAGAACAATAAATTTTCACTTTGAGCTCTTTCAGACCGCCCTCCACGTGGACTCAAGTAGGCTCTTCCGCCACCACTGGCAGGAACCAGTCATTGCAGGTAAAAAAAATTTTTTCTTATAAAAAAAAATGTCTGAGAATATCACAGTTCAGAACTTTAACAATCTTTTTGAATGTGCCATGTGGGAAATCTTACAAGAGGTGTCTAACATCCCACATCTATGGATATTTCTGGGAGTAGTAGTTTTCCTGGGTTTTAGCTGGTTTTACAAATCTTTAAGAGACGAATCCAGGATTCTTAAGGCAGAGGTTGAATGTCTAAAAACTATTAAGCATGACAATGATCTTCTCAAGAATCAGCTTAAAGTTCTACAGGAAGAGAACAGACCTTTCTTTAACAAGACTCTGTTGACAAATTTAGAAAAGGTTCAGGCTGATTTTAAGGAGAAATTCATTAATATGGAAGAAGGGTCAGCTGATTTGAATCGTAAATTCCAACAGTCACTTTCTGAAGGGATTGAAACATTAACTGAGAAAATCAAAACTGTTGAATGTGACAATCGAATTTTGTCTAAAACTTATGACAGACTGGCGGAAAGATTGTCAATACAAGAAGGCACGGTTTATGCCATAAAAATTATGTCCAAAGATGAGAACTTATCTCTAATGGACAAACTTCATACTTTAGAATCCTCAATGAAGGCTTTAGAACATAATTCTGGACAGGAGATACATACATTGCAGAAGGCAATGGTGAATAGAATCGAAAAGATTGAGGAATTTCTAAATTCTGATGAAGAAGAACATACAGTAGAAAGGCAAACTTTAACTACACCTGTGGGTAAATCCTTCCGGGACAATTTCTACAAAGCTATACCCACAGCTGCCTTTCCAGTAATAACAACAGAGAAGGTGATTGGTTCCAAAAACCCTAGGATCATCAAGGAAGATACATGGGAGCCTGTCCATATGAATGATCTCAAGGAAATTAAACAGGCTATCATGTCTTTTGGGATGCATGCCTCCTTTGTTAAAGAGATGTTAAAATCTTGGGCATCGACAAGCAGAGCTACCCCTTCAGACTGGCTCCAGCTGAGTTCTGCAGTACTTGAGAGCGGGCCGCAATTAAAATGGAAATGCTTATTCAGGCAAGAGGCTAAACGTTTAGAACAGCAAGAAAAGGCAAAGGGAAGTGACATTTCCATAGATAAAATTCTAGGTGAAGGACTCTTTTCTGACCCTCAAGAACAAGCTAATTTGGATGAAAACACACTCTTCCTGTGCACTACAGCAGCCTTAAATGCTTGGGACAGGGTACAAGACCCAGGACAAAAAATGGAATCATTTGTCACCATTAAACAAGGTCAGAGAGAACCCTTTAGTGATTTTTTACAAAGACTTACTAAGGCTGTGCAAATAGGGATACCTGACCCAGATGCAAGACGCATTTTGATTGAGACTTTGGCTTATGAAAATTCAAATGTGGGATGCAAAAAGATTTTGGGGCCTTTAAAGCTCAGATCAGCACCCTTGGAAGAATGGGTCTTGCATACACTGGATGTTGATACATTTGATTATGGCACTGAAGCATGGGTAGAAGAAGCAGTTTCCAATGGTAAAAGGAGACACCAGAATACCAAATGTTTTAATTGTGGCAAAATGGGTCATATGAAAAGGAATTGTAAACAACGGATTTTTAGAAATAATAATAATGCATTTTCTAGAAATAACAGAAATAGGAGGACTCAACCTTCAGGTTTATGTAGAAGATGTGGAAAGGGCAGACATTGGACGAACGAATGCAGATCTACAAGGGATAGACAAGGTAACCTGATACAGATGGGAAACGTGAGAGGGGGGGCCTCACAGGCCCCCATGGCAAACATGGTTCATTCATTTCCAGTTTCTGCAGAGAACATGCCTTGTCAGGACAATTAGGAAACCCCATGCCTACTGTTACAAACAATAATGATCAGAAAGATGAGTTACGTGTGTTTTGGCAAACTTCTATAAATGATCAAAGACCTAAGCTGAGAATATGTGTAAATGGCATTTTTATTACTGGCCTGCTGGACACAGGTGCTGATGTAAGTATTATTACCCCAGAATCTTGGCATCTGTATTGGCCTCTACAGAATGTAAATGTTCAGCTCCTGGGAATTGGAACTCTATCTCGAGTAAGACAGAGCACGAGATGGGTTGAATGTATAGGGCCTGAGGGATAAATAGGAAAATTAAGGCCATATGTAGCCAATATTGCAATGAATTTATGGGGTCGTGACCTATTACAACAATGGAATACCCAAATTAACATTCCCGCTACTTCTAGAGCCTATATTTCTGAAAATAATATTAAAAGACATTACAAATGGAAAAAACCAGCCATTCAGGCCATACAAGAACAAGCAATTGAAGTCCCTTCAGAAATACCAACAGCTTTGCCTCTAAAATGGTTGACTGAGAAACCAATATGGACGAAGCAATGGCCTCTAGCTGAGGAAAAGTTACAGGCTTTAGAACAGCTGGTACAAGAGCAATTAGATGCTGGACATATAGAAGAATCTACCAGCCCTTGGAATTCTCCTGTATTTGTGGTTAAGAAAAAATCAGGTAAATGGAGAATGGTGACAGATCTCAGAGCTATCAACAAGGTTATTCAACCTATGGGCCCTCTACAATCTGGAATCCCTTTGCCCTCTTTATTACCAAAAGGATGGCCTCTTATAGTTATTGATTTAAAGGATTGTTTTTTCACTATACCTTTACAAAAAGAAGATAGAGAAAAATTTGCCTTCACAGTGCCTACTTACAACAATTCTCAACCTTCCAGGCGGTACCACTGGACCGTCCTCCCCCAGGGTATGTTAAATAGCCCCCCCTTGTGCCAATATTTTGTGAACCAACCATTACAAATAATACCAAAAATTTCCCAAATCCCTAATATACCATTACATGGACGACATCTTGTTATCCGATCCAAACATGGATACCTTGAACAGACTGTTTGAAGAAATAAAGATACTTTTACCTAAATGGGGATTGCAAATTGCTCCTGAAAAGATACAGAAGGGAGATTCTGTTAATTATTTAGGTTATAAAATAGGTTTGCAAAAAATTAAGACACAAAAGGCACAAATTAGGCGAGATCGCCTACGGACTCTTAATGACTTCCAAAGACTGTTAGGAGACATTTCCAGTCTACGACCAGCTATTGGGATAACACGTGATCTAATAATTCATTTGAACAAAACCTTGGAAGGTGATAAAGATTTAAACAGTCCCAGAGAATTAACAGCTGAAGCAGAAAAGGAACTGACAATGATTGAGGAAAGATTACAACAGGCACATGTGGACAGGGTGAATCCAGAGCTCGATTGTATTCTCGTCATATTACCATCAAAAATTTCTCCTACAGGAATTCTGATGCAAAGAGATGATATTATCCTGGAATGGATCTTTTTACCACATAAACCAAGTAAGAAACTGAAAACTTACGTGGAAAAGGTCTCTGAGTTGATTATAAAAGGCAAGCTGAGACTTCGTCAGCTAGCAGGCATAGACCCAGCAGAAATTATAGTGCCTTTCACTGCTGATGAACTAAAGAAATTATGGGAAGATAATGAACCATGGCAAAGAGCTTGTGCTAATTTTTTGGGAGACATTAATAACAACTATCCAAAAAGCAAGAGGCTTAACTTCATAAAGAGAACTTCTTGGATCCTTCCTCGAATCGTCCGTGATGCTCCAATAACTGGAGCCCGTACATTCTATACTGATGCCAATAAAACAGGAAAGACAGGTTACAAATCAGAAGACTTGGGTAAGGTGGAGCAAAGTCCTTATGATTCTGTCCAGAAGGCAGAATTATATGCCATTCTTATGGTGCTAAGGGATTTTAAAAAGCCTATTAATATAGTTACTGATTCACAATATGCAGAAAGAGTTATTTTACATATTGAAACTGCTGAATTTATACCTGATGATACAGAACTAACCTCATTGTTTATCCAGGTTCAAGAATTGATCAGGAACAGGCTTTGCCCTATGTACATAACACACATCCGATCCCATACGGGTCTGCCAGGTCCTCTAGTACAAGGTAATGCAGATATTGATCAATTATTGATTGGTAGTGTGCTTCAAGCCTCTGAATTTCATAAAAAACATCATGTTAATAGCAAAGGTTTGAAGAAAGAGTTTTCTATTACATGGCAACAAGCTAAGGAGATTGTAAAGAAATGCCCTACTTGCTCTTTCTATAACCAAACGCCACTGCCTGCAGGGGCTAATCCAAAGGGCACCCATAGGAATGAAATCTGGCAGATGGATGTGTTCCACTTTACAGAATTTGGCAAATTGAAATATGTTCATCACACCATTGACACTTATTCAGGCTTTCAGTGGGCAACTGCTTTAAGTTCAGAAAAAGCTGATTCAGTAATCACTCATTTATTAGAAGTCATGGCTATCATGGGTATACCTACACAAATAAAGACAGATAATGGTCCTGCTTATGTCTCTAGGAAAATGAAGCGGTTTTTTGACTATTACAATATTAAGCATGTTACAGGTATACCATACAATCCTACAGGCCAAGCAGTCATAGAAAGATCAAATAGAACTATAAAGGATATGTTGAACAAACAGAAAGGGGTGGAAAACACCCCCAGTAATAGGTTACATAATGCTTTGTTAACCTTGAATTTTCTTAACGCTAATGAGAAGGGAACAACGGCTGCAGAAAGACATTGGATAATGGAAAAGTCTACTGAACTAAATCAACCAGTTTATTTCAAGGATGTGCTGACCTCACAATGGAAGCCAGGAGATGTGCTGCGTTGGGGAAGGGGTTTTGCTCTTATCTCCACAGGTGAGGAAAAATTATGGATACCGTCAAAATTAATAAAGGTTCGGTATGAAGAAGAGAAGCCATTTGGAAAAGATAAATAACGATTCATTCACAAAGAAGGCGAACATACTGATGGTAAGAAATACGAATAGGTTGGGGGCAGGGTTCTTTTCTTATCTCCACAGGAAAATACTGGTCTTCAAAGAATTTAAGAGACCCTGAATATTTAATTATTGATGGATGGAAAATAGTTACAACCCACTAAGGATCAGTAAGTATTGATTTTATATATATATATATTTATATGTTTGATCGAACACTTCTTTATAAATATGTAGAGCTGGTTTTGGAGTTGGACTATGGCTCAGTCCCTCTTCAATTCCAAGCCTGTTAATAAGAGATATCTCAGAGTTTCTGTCTCAAATCAGGAGCCATGAAATGGGACAGAATAAGAATAATTGTATACTTGATGAACTTTCTTTGCTTTTCCTCATATCTGTGTCTTTCTTTATATGTCAGTATGTGTCCTTGTTGTTAATGTTTAAACTTCCCATAACAAGCAACAAATTTTCCTACAGTAATCTTTGAAGTTTACAGGATGAAGATGGGGCCCCACAACATCAACTCAATCTGGTTTTTATGACGTCATGATTATTATTATTTTTTTTCTTTCTTCTTTTTTAAAGCGCTAATATTAGACTTGTTTTTTGGTACCAACTGCATGAGACAATTTCGAATGGTGCACATTTTTGATAACACTCTGGCCAGACCTTCTCAAAATGCACAGAGACTAGTTACAATTTTCTTGGATCAAAGGTTAATTTGGGAATTTTACCATCATTTGCTTTCACAGGAGCCCCTAAGAAGAATGTCGCCCCATGTCAGCTTGAAGCAATCTTAGAGGACGACGTCCCCTCTCCCAACAGAATTGTCCTCAGGGTTAGGGACATCTTTTATTGGTTGGTTCGGGGTTGAGGGGATGGGGAGATGTTTTATGGATTTAGGGGTATGTTCAAAAAAAAAAAAAGAAGGGGATTAACTGGTTTGATAGGATGATTGGTATTTGTGAGTTACTGTTGTTAGAAAATTGTATTGGTACTGTTTCCTGTATATTGATATATTGAATATTGTATGTGAGTGTTCTTACCTCTAATTTTGTATAAGAGTATGCTTATATTGCATTGATACATCTACCATATCACAATGTACATTTCTACCTCTGATACTATTTATGTAATAACATTGTTTACATTTGATATGTAATGACATTGTTTACAGATGAAGATCACTGTCTTCATATATTGCACCGTTGTTTATTCTCTTAGTCTTCAAGTTAGATAGGTATTGAGAATTATATGTTTGTCATGTTTATTCTTAGGTTAATCAGGTTTTCTAGTTACAGAGAGATTATATTTAGTATAGATAGTATAATCTTCAGCCTCTTTAAAGAGCTGTAGAAAATGGCCTTTAATCTAACCTAGAATTCTGTGCCGACGAGACACAATTACTCCTGGCAACACCACTCTACTCCCGAGAGGAAGTTGAGCACCAATACACTCCACGGGGAGCTTGTCTTCTTGGCAGAACTGGCCTTTTGGGTTAAGAAAAGCCCATACCTCATCTACTGACAAAGATATGAAACAGGATTGTCTCATCTTGCCAAGACAGGGTAGGATAATTCTAAGAAAGTTCCTTGCATTTGATATTGGTATGTCAGTTATGTTAGGCCTTAGCCAAAGTTGGTTGACTCAACATTGCGAACGAGAATTTGGGTGATTGCCCAGGTAGTCAGTTGTCTCTGTCATTTATGGCACATTTTGGATATCTCTCATTTGTTAAGTAATATTTATTCCCTTCTCAGATCTTTGACGGAGTTGAAGATTATATAATTGTAATTACTCACTACATTATTTAGACTCCTTTAGATAGAATGTCTGGTAAAACTTTTGTTCTCAATATTGTTTGTTATATTTATTATTTGTTATTATTGTTTATAGTTATATTTGGTTCAGTTCTGCCTTATTTAGACAAAAAGGGGGAGATGTAGGGATAGGCCCCGCCCGTTTTGGGCGGGGTTGCCTGGGGCGACGTTTCTACTGATAAAGGGAGAGCGCAGAAGCTGCAAGCTTTCTGCGCTTCCTCCCCGGTTTCCGGTTTCCTGTGCTGCGCGGGAACTTTGGATTCGTGAGTTGGATTTTTCTATTAAAATTGTATAAATTACAATTGCCTGGATTTATCAATTACCGCCACCCTTGGCCCCAACAGACTCCTTTCTTTGCCTCCACCTTAGCAGCTGCCTCCCACAACTGTTCAGGTCAACTGGAAGCTGAGGGAAGCCAGAGAATTTTGGAAGCCCACCAATCACCAGGGGACTGGCTTAATGAAAAGTACCCCTGGCATCCAACTCTATTGTTGTATGGATATACTCCCTGTGGGTGATCAGTCCATGGGATAATGAGGGCAAATGAACAGATGTAGTATTGGTATTTCATCATGAGTGATCTTTATAACTGGAAAAGTCAAAACTTCAGATTCTCAGAGAATCTGAGGACCCTTATTAACATTTTAGATTCTGTTCTAATCACTCACCAGCTCACATGGGATGATGGTCAACAGCTTTTGCAGATTCTGTTTACCACAGAAGAGAATGAATGAGTTCTAACGGAAGCCAGGAAATTGGTTCTGGGACTTGATGGAAACCCAACTGTCAACTCAGGCTTAATATACCAAGGCTGAACAATCCTAAATATCAACTTGGCAGAAGGTAAGGAGAGGCTCTGGGTCTACCCACAGGTTCTAATGAGAGATTTTATTGCAGCTACTTATAGGCCAACCATTTTGATCAAAGTCAGTAATGTACAACAAGAAAACTCAGAGTCTCTGCCAGCCTTCTCAGGACAGATTATTGAGGCATTTAGGCCATATTCACCTATGGATCCTGAAGAGATCAGGTATGGTCATGGCCTTTGTTAATCAGGCTGCACCTGGCATTAGGCATAAGATACAGGCTTGCAGAGAAGAGCATCCAGAAGCTGTTAACAAGAAAGTGTACAACAATTGAGAAACTTTGGAAGGTAAACAAATGAGGGTCATGGCTTTGGAGAGCACAAAGTATACTTGAAATATGGCATGAACTCCTCTATTATTCACCGCAGGAGATACAGATGAAAGGAAGCACCAACTGAGATGCCTAGCCAGTGGCCAAGGTAAGGTCCTCCACTGCGGGATGACACAGGCTGCAGAAAGACCAAAGTGCTTATTGCAAGGAAAAGGATACTGGGTTAAAGAATGCCCCCAGAAAGTACAAACAAAAGGACTATGACACAGACATGACTCCCACTGTGTGCTGGCTTCCAAATCAGGCAGTCTCAGTGACAATGAGCGATGGGAATCAGACCTTCTCCCCAGTCAAGAATAACTGTCAGAGTGGAAGGGAAACTTACAGATGTTTTTGTAGATACTGGAGTTCATCATTTAGCCTTAACCAAAGCCTATGGGAACCTCTCTCAGAAAAAGTCCTGGGTACAGGGAGTCACAGGTAAGCGTCAATGTTCATGGACTACCTAAATCACATTGGAATTTAAAATGAGTCATAAATTCCATTCATTTCTGCTCGTAACTAAATGTCCCTATCCCCTATTAGGAGGAGATTTACTCACTAGGGTTAGAGCTCAGATCACATCCAATAAGAATGGAGTCTCAATTACATATCGTGAGGGACAGCCAATCCAAATCCTCACCCTTCAGCTTAAGAATGAATATAAAATACACCAGGAGCTGCCAACTGCCCCTCAGTACACGAACAGGTGACTAGACCAGTTCCAGAGTCATTCACAGAGACAGGGAGAATGGACTTGGCAAAACATTAAGCTACAATTATCATTGAGCTCAAGTCTGATGCTATTTCTACCCAGGTGCGGCACAATCCTATGCCCTGTGAGACAAAGGAGGGAATCATCCCTAATATCAGGTGCCTCACTGAACTACGGATTCTGGTTCCTTTCCAGTCATCCTGGAATACTCCATTAAAATGCCAAACCCAAATGATTACTGGTCTACGCAGGAACTTTCGTAGGTCAATTGCAGGGTTATGGATGTTCACCCCATAATGCTCAATCCATACACACTTTTTACCTCAATTCCTCCTACCTTGGCCTGGTAATAGTATTGGATCTCAAAGATGATTTTTTTCAGCCTGCGTTAGCTCCAAAGAGCCAGTTCTTGTTCCCCTTGGAATGGCTTGGCCCTGTAAAGGGATACAGTGGAAAACTCACCTAGACCAGGTTGTCCCAATGGTTCAGAAACACATGAACACTCTTTGACAAAGCCCTAAATGAGTACCGTGAGGGATACTGGAAGAGAAACAAACTTGCCACTCTCCTGTAGTAAGTGGACATCTCCTGACAGCAGCTTACACCAAAAAAGAATGCAATGTAAACACTGGTAATTTGCTTACTGCCTTGGAAAACTTGGGCTACTGGGAACCAGCTAATAAGCCCAAATCTGCTAAAATTACTTATCTGGGATAATTACGCAAGGGAGGGCAGCATTGACTCTCTGAAGTCTATAAAGAGACTGACCAAAAAGCCTGCCTCAACTTCCAGGAGGGAAGTAGAAAATTCTTTGAGTTAGCTGGCTCTGACACTGCTGGATTCCCAGCTTTACTGAGCTGGTTAAGCCACTCTTTGAGGTAACAAAAAGAGTGCTGGCTCTTTCAATGGACTGAGGGTGAGGACAAGGTCTTTAATAGAATAAAAAAGGCTCTCCTCTAGGTGTCTGCACTTGGATTGTCAGATATCACCAAATCCTACCATCTATATGTAGATTAAAGGAAAAGCATAGATAGATAAAAGGGTCCTTATTAAAATGCTAGAACCTTGGAATACACTGGTAGCCTATCTGTCAAAGAGAAATGACCTAGTGGCAGCAGGATGGCCCCATACCTAGGATCATTGCAACTACAGCCCTGTTGTTCAAAGATGCTGACAAGTTAACTGTGGGCCAAGAACACCTCATCACCACCCTTAAAACATTGAGGTTGTGCTAAAACAACTTCATTACCAATGGCTGAATAATGTTTGCATAGGTCACTATCAAAGCCCTTTCCCTAACCTACCTTGTATCTGATTTCTTCCAAGTGGGGCCTTAAACCCTACATTCCTGCTCCACAATCTGGATCTGGATGCTTCACTACATGACTGTGTAGAATACTGAGTTAGGTACATGGACTGAGAAAAGATCTACAAGACCAGCCTCTGAAGGATGCTAACTGAACTCAACTGATACATAGACAGGAGCCATTTTATAAATGATGGCAAAAAGTACATGGGGGAGCCTGTGGTGACAGTGGAGGACACTGTTTGGGTGACAGCCTTCCCATCTGGTATGTATGCCCAGAGAACTGAACTGGTAGCCTTGACTATGCACTGGGAATGGCAAAGGCAAGAGGCTATCATATTTTATAGTCTTTGAAAGGTTTGAATTATGCCTATCCATCTGAAATATATCTCTATACATCTAGAAAACGTAACTAACATGACTACATAGCTTGACTATTAAAGATGAGTGTCTACTTACCTGTATTTCTTAATTATACATTGCATTTTTAAATGAGTTGAACAAACACAATACCTTAATTAAAAACAGATATACATATAACAAATTGAGCTTACATTTGGCATCAATAAACCAATATCAATGCCAATGCTAATCTCTATAGCATATCCCTTTTTAAAGTAAACAAACATTTATAAGCAATCATTTAGGGAATTTGCATGTAGTTCTCTCTAAACTGCTTCCTGCTGCTGTTTATTGGACGAAGTAATGTTTGGGGGTGTTCACAACGACCTTTTGGAGTGTCTTGGGCCATCAAGCCACATTAGTCTGGAAGAAATCCACAGGTTCTCATTCTCTTTTCCAAAGCAATGTATCCTTAGATTTTGAAAACAAGATACTTCTAAAGTATATATGTTAGTTACTGAGCTCACTCACAGTCAAAAAAGTCAAAGAAAACACAGTAATATACATAATCCAGACTCTCTGTGTATATTCCATCTTTATGTAGCTTATTTTTATTGCTTTATTACTTTTTCTACAAGTTTACTGTGTTTATTAAAGACTTTAATTTTTTTTAAAGAAACATTTACTTCTTTTTATAACTCTCTATACACTTTTTCTTCTCTCTCCCCAGTGTATGCACCTTTTTTAAAACACACTGTGTCTCATTTAGAGGTTTTTTATGTATGTGTCTGTCTTTATTGTGTATCTTTAATTATTTTCTATCCTAGAGAGCTTGATTGCAGAGGCCCTGGATTCTGGCTCTGCCTCTTTTTTCAAAATGGCATAGGTACCATGACTGTCAGCTCTGGGTCCTCCAGGTAGGAACCACACTCACCACTTTACCCCTGAGAAGGAGCATGTAGCACATAAAACCCCCCCTTTTTTTTGAGTAATAGCCAAATCTGCCATGCGGTGCACTGTGCGGCCTGGAAATATCTCTGTGTATGGCAGCAGGAATCCCCCATGCTCTCTGCTTATACATGCCTAGTAGGCCTCATTCCTTCTGTTGCCTGTTCAGGCTCTGGGGAGAGGGTGCTGAGCCTTGGGCATGGTCTCAGCTACTTTCCTTCTGACTCCAATTGGGTGCACAAGCACCTGAACCCACAAAAGCCATCCAGTGCTCAGCTTCTTAAAAGAGCCAGAGTGGTTTGTGCTGCTGTTTTAAAACTTCACAGATTTTTATTTTTTCTTTTGCTACTACAGCTGAATCAGCAACACCTCTCTTAAAGGAGCTGCAGCATGCCACCAGCAAGCACAGCCTATCTTGAAAAAAATGTGTGGCTAAAATTGTTTTTTAGTGTCTAGAATTCCTTTCCAAGACCCCTCATGTTCTATATGGATTTAGCTAGCATATGTTAGTGTACCAATTTGTTGTATGATGCTGCTTGTTCATTTCCTTCTGCCCAGAACTGAAATAACCACATAGAAACTGTATTAATTACAACACTGCTTGGCCTATTAGCTTATGAATATTTCTAGCTCACTCTTATATCTTAAATTAACCCATATTCTATTATTTTATATTTACCACCTGGGCCATGGCCTACTGGCCATGTTCTGGTTACCGGCAGGTATCTTTCTTGTCTGGGGGTCCATGACATCTCTCCTACTTCGCCTTCTTTCTCCCAGCATTCAGTTTAGTTTTTCATGCCTAGCTTTATTCTACCTTATCACAGGCCAAGGCAGAATCTTCATTCATTAACCAATAAAAACATCACATATACTGAAGGACTTCCTAAATCGCTTCATAGGATGCAACATTCATTTCTAGACAAGCATTCATATATACATAACTCCACACAGGCACAAGTACATTCACAAAGTTCTGAATAAAAAAAAATAAGGCCTTACTTTAACATGGCACAGGTGTGGAGACACATCAAAAATTATAGATGAATGAGGCACTATTATTGTATAAATTTCAATTGTACCAGACCATTATTCAATATTTTATTTGATTTATTACAGTTATAATGTCGGTTCTCATTTCTTACATGACAGACAACAAAAGGGGTCTGTATTAAGTGAGATTCCAGCACCTTTAACTCTGACCTTGGCTATATAAATAGTCCTGGAACTGAATGTGAGAGTCAATAAAAAAGCAGAATTTTTTTTCTGAATGAGCAATGATCAAAACTTATATCAAAATAATATGCATAATGAACCCAAGGAGTATTTTCTGGTGCTCACCCCAGTTATATCACAGACTTATTGCAGCCTTTGTTCTGAATATCCATGTGCACTTTGCACTGTGCATGCCATCATAAAATACATAAGACTGCCTGAATTAATTTGTCTCAAATTCCAGCTGGACTACTGTATATTATCAACTGTAGTGTTTTTACTGCCATGAAAATTTTCTTTTCTCCTAAGAAGATGGAAGTTATTTAGAACATGTTTTAAAGGTATCCTACTACTATTCACTTTCACTAAAGTATCAGATTAGTACACCTTTGGGTTACATTGTCTTCAGCTGTTTGAATTGCTGACAATAGGTTCTTTAAAAAAAAAAACAGATGTTTTGGTGTAGGATTAGTGCTGAGTTGCCAGAAACTTCTAAAATTGCCATTTTTTCACAAAAATGTTTGTTTGTGAAACAATGTTCCACCATTGACTAGTATAAAGTTAAAATCTGTTACAACTCTGAGACTTTTTGAAGACATTCTTCCTTCTTTAGTATCAAACATTCAACCAGGAATTCTCTGTGTAATAATAAACAAGGAAATGAAATTAGTACATAAATTTGCTTTTGTCTTTAATAAATCTTAAAATGATATGTTATACCACAAAATTACTTTAAGTCATTTTTATGATGTCTTATCAGTAAATGTCTGATTTGTGTACCTATTATATATAACTATATACCTTTGTGGTTATTAATATTGCTTGTTAATTTAACATGATTGAGATGGCTGAGCTTTGTCTTTGGGCTGGAATGAAGTCACATTAACATACAGAGACTTGGAGGAAATAATTATTTTATACTTTTGTTCTTGGGGTTATATGATTTTATAGATTTTTAAAATTATTACAAAATATGTAATCACAGTATTTACAGATATTTCAATTGTGTATTTCATTATTACCTTAATTTTATAACAGTGAATTTGTCCCTTTCTAATGCATTCTATATGAAATTCTTTTTTTTGTTGTTGTTGATTTACTCTAGATGCTTTCTTATGTTTAATTTCAGATTTTTAATTTCAGGAATTAATACTATGTTGTTAATAATTGATCCTGGAGTTTTTATTTTGTTGATTTTATTCTTTAGTTCTACAGTTGGGACCTTTAATTTCTATTTATTTTAGAAATTCTAGACTCATAATCATATTACTACAATTGTTGAATTTCAGATTGGAAAATGTTCTAATACCACAACCTTTCCACTCATTCACATTAACCAAATAACTCCTGGAATAAGAGTTTGTGGTGTTCTACTTTCACAATATGGTAATATTGTAGAGAATAACTGAGGTTAATAATGAGACAGAACAGGCAACATTGTTGGCGAAGAGGCAGAAAGGGTGTATGAGCTAGAGGAAATTGTGGAGTGCAGGGGCAGCCACCCAGCAGAATAGACCCACCCATTGATGAGAAATGAGGACAGATGACAGCACTACTTTATCATCAGACATGTAGGTGCTGCCTGTCACTCTGACTGAGAGTGATCTCTCAAAAAGACACATCAGTATGTGTGCTTATTAGTTCATTCTAGATTCAGTCTTGCTGCCAATCAAAATTAACCATCGTATCACATCAAAAATATATGTGGAACTCATTAGTACAAAAATATAAATAACACAACCAACTGAAAAAGAGACAAAGATGACAAGCAGAGGGCATGAGAGTGAAGAGGTGTTTTTTTGTTTGTTTGTTTGTTTTTTGTTTGTTTGTTTTTTGTTTTTCGAGACAGGGTTTCTCTGTGGTTTTGGAGCCTGTCCTGGAACTAGCTCTTATAGACCAGGCTGGTCTCGAACTCACAGAGATCCACCTGCCTCTGCCTCCCGAGTGCTGGGATTAAAGGCGTGCGCCACCACCGCCCGGCTGAGAGGTGCTTATTATTACCAACCTTCAGACAAAATAAAGCCAAAGAACATTCAAATATCCCCTCACAATTTTCAGGAAGTAGATAAGAATTGCTTCCCAGAAACAAAGAAAAGAAAATCATTCACATAGTTATGGAAGAATGCAAATTTTTTCCAACCATTACAAAAAGCAGTGTAGATGTACCTATTAAAATAGATGCATACATAACGTATGTACATACATTCATAACATAGCATACATAACATAACAACCTTGCTTCTGACAGTTAACCCAAAGGAAATGGAACAGAAGGTAAAGGATTGAGATACTTTACATGGGTGTGCTTTGTAGCAGTAATAGTCAAAGGTAGAGACAGCTGAAACGTAGTACATTATTAAATAAATTGAAATGTATAAATGAGAGAGTAGTATTCAGTTAAAATGAAACAAATGTAATGTTGATATACAGTGCAATATATGGAAACCTAGAAACCATCATGAAGATTCCACTTACAGACAGGGTAGTACCTGCCACAGATAAACTTGCAGAGGCAGATAGTAAATAGGGCTTGAGGCAATCTGAATGAAATAAAAAAAAGTCATTGTGTACTAGAATAATTTTTACTGGGACAACGATGTTATTTTAAGCCCAAACAACTGGGAAACTTCATAAAATGGCACAGGTATCTACAACTACTTATAGTTAAAGGGATGAATGTCATACTAAATATACATGATACCCTTAATCAAAAAACTATTATTGTATTTTTTGTGAATACACATCTTATATGAAGGTAGCAAATACTATAAAGTACATAGGAATATCCCATATAGTTTTCAGAAATAAATAAGATAAAAATTTGAGCCAGCATTATTGATCATAAGGAAAAGTTATTTGCAACCAAGTTTGATGCCCACAATCCAATCTCAGCCACCCATATTATGAAGGAGAGAACTTATTCTCACAAACTCTACCCAGATTTCTATCAGAGTATTGGGCACATGTTTGCCCCTACAGAGAGATGCACAGACACACAAACACCCCCTCCACACACACACACAAATCAAACAAACAATAAATAAAACTAGATAAACAAATGTTTAGAAAACCTAAAGCTGTAATAGGTAACATGCAGTTATTTTAAAGAAGAAATATCAATAGCCAACAAGAACATGAGTGCTTTCCCAATCTCACTAGTAACGGCGGTAAGGTGGAAAATAATACCACATTAAAGACAAAATTAAAGAGTAAATTTCTCTTTGCATGGACAAGAAGCAAAATATTTATGAAGGGTTCACAAAAGTACACATTGAACTAATAGTCACAAAAGTAGGCAAGTGTATTCCAGAAAATAAACTGAAAAACAAAAATAGGAACAATCATATGCTTCCAGTCGTTAC
>JABTXL010021306.1:1918955-1944411 GCA_025134845.1 Neodon shergylaensis | reverse complement strand
GTTACAAGGTATCTAACTTACAAAAATGTGTTCTTTGAAAAAATTTAATAAAATGAAAATAAATAAATCCATTATAGCATTTGTAACAAAGGAGAAAACACTGAATAAGACCTCAAATTATATTGGAACAAAAATTGAAATATATTGATATTTTTTCCCCTGAGACCTGAAGATTCGGCCCAGCGCCTTGTGCTTGTTTGATAAATCCTGTAATTCTGAGCTACATTCCCAACTCCAAATTCTTAATATTTTCATTAAAATACCTAGGTGCTTATTTGCATACCATGCAAAAATGCCTGCTAGCATTAAATTTAAGTCACTAAATAATATTTTACCCTGTGGAAGTAGAAATGAGAACTAATTTTTATGTATCTTTAAGTTCACATGATAAATTTCTGATATGCAGCTGTTTGTAAAAGTACTGAATATGTGTTTCAAATTCTCTGACTCTGCTGTAATACCTTAGGCTTATTAAATTATAAACTAAATAATGGTCCAGGCAGTTATTTTTTATTGTTTTTTTGAGATTAATCTATTACTTTTAAAATGTTTTTCTTCAATAATAAGCTAATGAAAATATTAAAGTTTTTGTTGTTGTTTTCAAAGACAAATTTTCTCTATGGAGTATTAGCTATTCTGAAGCTCACTATGTAGAAGAGGCTGGCATCAAAATCACTGAGATCCTCCTGTTTCTCTCTTCCAAGTGCTTAGATTAAAGGCAGGTGCCACCGCATCTAGAGGAAATATTCAAATAAATTGTTATTAATATATAGTGAGAAATATTATAAGAAGTGAAATTGTTAATCCCAAAGACGTAAGTAGAAAGAACACGAACATAAATCATCATCTCCAAATTTATTGAAACAAGCAATTAATTAAGGTAAGCTTTGTTTTTATTAGTGTACATAGGCTTCCTGCTCCTAAGGTGGGGCTCAGTAGGTCAGAAATGGACATGGAAAAAATGTAAAATATCTTTTATAGCTCAGGGGTAGCAGATTTCCAAATTGTGGGTTTGACAGAAAAATAGGTGAGATTATAGAAGCAGAGCATCAGAACGTGATAATAATAAAGTAGTCATAAGAAAGTGTGCTTATGAAACAAAGGTTGGGTTCTAAGATGGTCGTAATAACTTTTTAAAAGAAAGACATGGTTGCAGTCTCCTAGGTAGGCAATACAAAACTAATTATAGTTAAGGTTATAGGTGGGATAATAGTCCAAACCTTGAGAAACAGAGGTTTAGTAATAAGCAGAAATGAACCTAGTTTGACTTTACTATAAGATAGCTTTCAGTCCTAAGTTAGAGGCAGACTAGTTCACCAAAATGCATGAAAATCACTAGTGAAGATGGTATGTTTTAGAAACTTTATGCATAGAAAATATGCAAATCCAAATGTGTTAGAAGATTACACGTTTATTTTGTAAACATCTAACAAAATGGTTTGTTTTAACTTCTTATTCAAACTTCTGAATTTAGAGAAAATTAACAGTTCTTCATATTAATTGTGCTACTAGATTATCAGATATAAACTGGTTTTGGAAAGCTACTCATTTCCTATGCTTTATTTGTTCTAATAAAATGACATTTATTTTCAGTTACTCTGTATGTTTTCCTTCCTTTCTTTCTCCTTCTTTCTTTCCTTTTATTTGTCCTTTCCTTCCCTCTTCTTTATTCTTGCTCTTCCTCTTTTCCCTTTTCCATCTCACTCCCTCCCTTCCTTATCCATTCCTTCTCTGTCTCTCTCTCACTCTTGCTCTCTCACTCATTTCTGATGCAGGTTTTGACTCTGAAGCCCAGGCTGCTCTAAAGTTCGCTATGCATACCAGGCTAACCTCAAGGCTGGAGTCATCCCTCTGCTTCTTTTCTCACATCCTGGGATTATAATGTGCTCCACCCTTTTGCTCAGTTTCAGTGTTTCTTTTAACAATAGAAATCATTGTTATTTATTCCTTCTAATTTTCTGTTGTGCTTATACATTTAGTACTCCTTATAAGCTAGGACAATGCTCTACCAAGGAGCTGAATACTCAGTTCTGTGTATTTAGAAACTGAAATGACTATGTAACCTAGGCTGGCCTCAAATTTACAACCCCTTTGCTCATGTTCCTAAAAGTAGGCAACATAAAAGTGAGCAACTATATTAACCTCCTCTTTTTTTCTGTTTGTTTACTTTATCTTTTATTATAACTAAAGAAAACTATAGCTATCTATTTCTCAACTCCTCAAAGACTCCAGAAGGATATAATATTACCTAAGTAAACAGGAAACACATTGTAAGCAACTTCCAAAACTCTAGAATTGACAGAGACATCTCACTGCCTGGACAGTCATCCAAAGTTCTGCTGTACCATTGGGCATATAGACCTATACACATAGGTATATATTACATACAGAGTTATGGAATACTAGTAAAACAATGTGCCTTTGTTCCCAGTAAATGTTTACCTCAAAAGATTACCTCTTACCTCTTTAAACTATGATATTCTCTGATGGGTTTCATTTACCTGAGTATTAAAGGCTGTAATGAAATTGTCATAGCTTCTCTGCTTCCTACTACTGAAAATTAGGTAATGAAGTGAATCCTGTGACTGATGGCTTGACCTTAATTAACTTGGCCACATGGACTGAATTCCTTGGACAAACACTCATAATTTCTTGTCTTCCAGCTCTTATACTATACATCAGCAAATGGAGAGAATGTAGATTTTGTTGGCATGATGGTTTAGGGGTAAAAGTGCTTGCATTGTAAGTCTGACAAGCAAAGATTTAGTCCTAGAACACAAATAAGAAGTAAGACGCTGTGTTCTGTAACTGGATCTCAGAAGTCAAATGTCAAGATGTGACACAGAGAGAGGAGCATTGCCTGGAAACTAGTCAGGAGGTAAGACTTAACTATATAGCACTCCAGGAGAAAAAACAGAAGACCCTCTTCAACACAGAAGTAGAAGAGAACTGACTCTTAAAGGGTGTTCTTAATTGTATGCCTAGCATGCACACAAGCATATCCTACACACATACACACACACACACAGTAGTCTGAGGCAGAAGATAGAGAGATAGAAAAAGAGAGAGAACAGAAATGTGGATTTATTTATCCCATCCTCTCTCTGCTGTACATTTTCAGCTCCTGCCTTTTCAGTGACATGCTTCAAAGAAAATGCTAAAAATTGCTTTTCAGGTGACAGACTAACTGCACAGACTTAGGAAAAAAAGGAAATCTCATATTTGTAACTTTAAAAGGAGAGGGGTGGTGCTAGCTATAGGTGTTGGTTTATATTCAAGTCTTAAAAAAGATGTTCATATCCTTGGATTTTTCAGAGACTTCTAACAGTGGCTCTTTCACAGCCATTGCCAGTTGGAAGGATTCCAGAGGAAGAGGTCAGCGTGAGTTGTTAGGTGTGCGGAGATGCATTGGTTATGAGGTTATTTAATCTGCACATGTGATTTATCGATATTGTCTAACCAAATGCTTTATTAATGCTGATGGTGTTGTGACTTTAATTTATTTCATATCTTTTACAGCTCAGGCCAAATACTTTACTAATCAACACATGTGTTTCAACGATTGAGGTGTACATTAAAATACCTGACAGGCTCCCCATTAATCTCTATGCTGTAGCTCACTGTGCACTCTGTTGATGTAATCTCACATTTTATGGTCCTGTTTGTGAATTTTGATGATTTGGTTCAATATTGTTAGCAGGGCACTTGACTTCTTGAAGAATATATTGCCCATTAAGAGTGACACGCTAGGGTGATCGGGATGTGTTGTGATTTAACAATGGAGTTTATAATTGCATACACTCCACTAGTTCCAAAGCTTTCTCTGTTGAGAGACTTCAGTGCCTGCGTGTTTATCTGCAGAGTTTCTTTTCTTCCATTTGGAGACAAATGGATCCAAGAGCATTTCAATCACCTTGTGAGCAATATTCCTGTGACAGATTTTTCTTTACTGTATGCCAAAATAGAAAGTCTTTGGGGACTAGAAATCAGAGAAAAGAAGAGAACAGAATAAAATCTGAAGAAAAGGGGAAAGAGCCTCGAGATAGATATCCTCACTTCCTCCCTTCTTTCCAACCCTTTTCTCCTTCCTTTCCTCTCTTTCCTTCAACACTCTTTCCCCTCCTTTCCGCTTTCTTTTTCCTTTTCTTTCCTACCTTCCTTCTTTCATTCCTTCCATCCTTCCTTCTTTTCTTCTTTCCTTTATTTCTCCATCCTTCTCTCCTTTTCTTCATCCTTTCCTTCCTCCCTCCCTTCCTTCTTTAATCCATTTCCTCCTTCCTTTTCTCTCTTTTTCCTCCCTTTATTCATGTCTTCCTCCTTCTCCTCTCCCTATTTTTCTTCATTTACCCTTTCCTCACACTCTCTCACTGTTTCTCTCTTACAACAGGGCTTGGTAAGTAGTCCTTCGATAGCCTTAAATTCATTATATGGCCCAGGCTGGCTTTGAACTCGTGTTGTAATCAATCTGATTCTTTCTTTTTGAAATTGTAGGTTTGTACACACATCCGACCTAGGTACTAGATTTAAAACACTCCTATTGTCTCAAATAAGTTTTCACATATTCTTAGAATTATATAGAATAGAGAAAACCAAATTCTTCTTTGAATTTTTTTTAACCTATCATAATATCTACTGGATATAAAAGATTTTCTTTCTGCTATCTTAGGATGGGATTCTCACATCCATGAGCCTCATCTCTGCTGTTCAGAAAAGGGCTTTTGTATGATGGTTAATGATTGATCTGATGGATGCTTCTGATCTGTCTTCCTTCAGGTATCATTGTCAAGGCCTTCAAAGACATGGTTGGATGGAACATATGGGAAGCTGAAGAATGTTGTTTTCAGAAGTCATAGTATGAATTTTCCAATAAACTTAGAAACCAGGAATAGGATCACATGCCTGAGAGGATTTGGTATCTGCCTAGGGTCACTGACAAGTTTGTATTCAGTTTTCCTACAGATTAGTTGTCACAACTTGCATAGGCAGATCTGGAATCACACTTAGGTACCA
This sequence comes from Neodon shergylaensis, assembly GCA_025134845.1. Classification (NCBI taxonomy): domain Eukaryota; kingdom Metazoa; phylum Chordata; class Mammalia; order Rodentia; family Cricetidae; genus Neodon; species Neodon shergylaensis. The sequence goes on along the minus strand of JABTXL010021306.1, from coordinate 1,939,401 downwards.
AAAGGAAAATGTATTCATCATCATCCCATCTGCTCTTCTATGCTGAACACATTGCTATCTCTTCATTCTTTGTTTTGCCATACATTTTCCAACTCAAAATTCCTCAACCAACAGTTCCATGATTTAATTATGACACCCATTTTTGAATATTTTGTGTAACATTTCACTTCTTTCTTCCTAGATCATGATTTATTCTGTGGAAGTGCTAAAATATTTGGATTAAAGTCAACTTAGGAAAGAAAGAGTTTATTTAATTTAATGTATTAATCACTTTCACTATTATGATGAAGCACCAAGACTTATGAAGAATGTTTATTTGAAATTAAAGTTCCAAAAGGAGATCCCATAATTGTGGGAGATATAGGCAACAGGACAGAACAGGTAGAGATGACAGATGACATCTCTACCTACCAATAGAAAACTGTGACATGAAAGTAGGTTTAGGCTATTAATACTTAAAGCCTATCACCAGTGGTGTTCTTCCTCCAGTAAGGCTGCATGCCATGAAGATTCCAAATGGTCACAAATAGTACCACAACTAGGACAATCAAACACCTGATCATTTCTCATGTCAGTCAGTACACACTTCCAGGTTACAGTTGAGGGACGACAGAGCAGGATGTCAAGCAGAAATTATGAAGGAAATCAGATCTGTCTCATTTAAAGGCTATCAGTTTTAGCTAGCTTTTTATGCAGTTCAGAAATACTTTCTCAGGAAATGATATCACCCACAGTGGGCTTAGTCCACTTACATCAGTCAACAGTAGTCAACCATATCTTTCACAGGCCAGTATGGATTATAATTTCCTGAAATCTAGTCTGCTTCCTCAGATCACTCTCAGCTGTATCAAGTTTAGAGTTAAAGAAAAGAAAAAAGAGGGCAGTTGACATATAAACTGATGTCGTAGAGACCTTCACAGAGAATTATTCTTCATTTATGAGAATGATGCTCTTTATATATTCTCTAGTTCATATTATAAAAATATGGCATTTCATTACTTAAGGTCTTCATCTCTTGTGACTGTTTGAATGTCATTTCATCTTAAAGGACATTTTAAGTTCACAATTACACCCCTGCTTATAATCTATAGTAATGTCTAGAAGTAGATGAAAATTTGTTAGAAAATAGTAGCAAATTTTGAAGCTTCAAATCATGTCTTTGCTATTTTGATGCTCATGTTTAATTTTACTTTTGAAAAATTTAAGGAAGGATGAAGCTCAGTTCAGTGTTTGCCTTGCATACATAGCATGGTTTCAATCTGTGGCACTCCAAATCTTGGCATAGTGGTACATATGTATAATCCCAGCACTTGTGATGTGGGAGCAGGAAGATAAGATGTCATCCTTAGCTACATAGTAAATCCAAGAATTTGCTTAGCCACTTCAACTATTGTCAAAAAAAAAAGGGTGAAATTAAGTCTCCACACATTGAATTTGGTAGTGGACTTAAAAGTATTTTCAAAGTAGTAACAAGCTCGTTGGCAGTGAATACCTCTTTCTTTCCTGGGAATATGCCTATTGGTGTATTCATGGGATGTAGAAGCAACAAATTGAGAAACAAAGAAAAGTCATGAAGCTTGAAGACCAGCATTAAATTATTGACTAGTTTATCCCATATGTTTGCCGCAATGGTGGATGATCTTGGTCTGAAGAGTCATATTTTGGGTTCCAAAAGAACTTTCCAAATTTGGAGCCAAATTTGCAAATATGGTCACAGTGAAAATCAGTTTCTGATCCTCACCATGATGGTGCATCCTCAGAAATTTTACTGTCATCCTCAAAGGAGGGCCTCTGGAAAGAGCTTGTACTTATTAGCCTGGGCATCCCTACATTCATAAATGATTACAGAGAGAAAACTAAACAAATTTTTGCTAATTAGAACAATTAATTACCCCTTTTTGTAACTTCAAAACTTAGTGGTTTCTTATTATTCTAGTTATTTTCTATAGCTTCATATTGTTCTAACTAAAATAAAATTTTTAGCAATATTTCTTTAGTAAATTGGCATGGCAGCACTGCCTTAACACAAAGCTTTGTGTGTTTTAGTGGCTAACACATATTCAGTCCTGCATTCTCTCAGCTCCTTAGGTAACATCACTGAATAACAGCTACACTGCTCTGAACTGTCTTCTGACCAGTACATAGACAAAAACGATAGTTTTAACAACATAGAATTCTCATTTTTCTCAAACTCCAAATTTTTGTAAAGAAACTTAAACAAAGATTATACCTTAATTTATTTGAAAGTTCTTTCACAAAGGAAAGGAAGAGATACCCAGGCCTCAAGTTACTCTGGTATCAATGTTACTAATTTTTAATTGATATATTGAGTCCTTGAGAATTGTTAGTTGGTGCTCTCAGAACATGGATTTCTGTCTTAGTGATGATTTAATATACAGAGTGCTACTCCATGTCATTGCCATGAGTTGTGAAGAGTTTTTATAAGCTCATATTTACTTATATATATCTGTGGGGGTAGGTACGTGAGTGTCACAAGGTTCATATGGACATTTGGAAGGCAGAGAACACCTTATAGAGTCAGTTATCTAGGACTACCATGTAGGCACTCTAGCTACCAAACTCAGGTCAGGTTTTATGAATTCTACATGCTGTGTCAGTTTACTTATCACTGATATTTTATCTATAATAATACTCAGAGGTCAGAAAACTTTCACCCTGAGCCCAGTGGTTGCCCCTTCTACATTGTTAGATTGTATTCATTTATTTATATTGTTTTTTCTCTGTCTCTCTTTGTCCCTCTCTCTGTCTCTGTCTGTCTGTCTCCCCTCCCCTCTGTGTGTGTGTGTGTGTGTGTTTCTGTCGGTATGGTAGTTCATGTGTATGAACATGAATTTGGCAAAGTGGAGGCCATAGATCAACCTTGGTGTCTTTTCTCACATCCTCCTTTTGATCATTGACTTCCTTAGTAAATCTGACTCCTCAACACTTTCAGTGAAGCTACCACAGCACCTCAGGTTTACCCACTGAAAGAGCACACACACAACAGCACTTGGGGGATTTTTAATCATGAGGTCCAGGGGTAACCATTAAGCAAGTGGTCAGGAAATGCCTGCTCTACAAATTAGTGCTGAGCCTTTAGAGGCATGTGGCTCACCTTACTGACTAGAAGCATGTTACTTTACCATCACATTCATGAGTCATGACCACACTACTAATGATTTTAGCATTAGACCCAACTGAGGGACAAACTGGTTAAATAAGTGGAGTAGAGAGTTGATCCTGTCTTTCTTATACAGCAGGAACTGTTGTACCTTTAGAGCAAATCTTAGTAAAGTTTAGAAGCAAACAATTTCCCCTCCATTATCTCTACAAAAGCAGTTTTACTTTGTTTTTGTTGTTGTTGTTGCTGTTGTTTGTTTATTTTTTGTTTTTTAATAGACCATTTAGTTCTGGTAAATAACAGAATAAAGCTTCTTAAGAATCAAAGGCAGACAATTAGCACACAAATGCTTGTGTAAATGTTGTTTGGGTCAGTTCTGGAAGGAAAGCACCTCATACTTGCAAGACAAGTATTTTTGAAAAGAAATGCTTTATCTGTAACAGTGGTAACTTGAATAGGAGGTAAACCAATGACTCAATCCCTATTCCAAGGCCTTAGTGAAATGAAGGACATTTACAGGGGGACCAGGTCAGCTTACATGGAGAAAGCAGAGTTTCCCAGATACCCAAATCAGGCAGCCTGTCAATTTGAAACCCACCTCAGGTAGCTAATTTCATGTATTTCATTTTTTCTTGGTGGCAAGATGTTCTATATTGGGAACATTTTGGTGGTTTATATCAAAAGAATGAGGCATGAACTTCAGACTGTCTAATGGAAATGAACATAGGGGAACATAAAGGAACATGGCACCCCAGTTGCCTCTGGATCATTCTGTAGAAATAAGGCCCAACAGAAATCAGAAAAGTAAAATGACACACCATGAAGGCAGATACAAGAAGTTCCATTGTAGCTGCCACCAGCCATCTGATGCGTGTAAAGTCCCAAGTAGAATCAGAATTGTTGAAACCATGGCTTTGAGGAATCATGAGTGACCAGCATTGCTATGACCCACACAAGTGGTGTCATATACAGCATACTAGTGAATGGCGATAGCTGCATAAATCCAGGGTATAGTCTCCAAAGTTAAGATCAGATTGAAGCTAGAGGGTATGAGCATTAATTTTAATTGTTAATGTAACTTAAGGGCTAAATATTTTCAGTTCTTTGAGGGATTTTGTAGAAGATGACACTGTTGACGCCAAAAAAAAAATAAATAAATGGGGGCTTCCTAATAAATTCTAATCATTACTGATTAATTGTGAGGCTGCCACACTGGTTTAGTAATAAATACCAAAACTTAGTATGGTTGTTGACAGGATGCAAAGGTGTCTCAGCAGGTAAAGGGAGTTGTCATTAAATATGATGTCCTAAGTTTAATCTCCTGGACCCACCACAGTGATAGAAGAGAAACAGTTCAAGGAAATTACCCTCTGATGTTCACATAAATGGTGTCACATGCATATACCACTCTCTACTCACACACACACACACACACACAGAGAGAGAGAGAGAGAGAGAGAGAGAGAGAGAGAGAGAGAGAGAGAGAGAGAGAAAGAGAGAGGAGAAAGAGAGAGAGGAGAGAGAGAATTACTGAGTTAAATGAATTAGAGAATTTCTCTGTGATAAACTTTACCAACTGACAATATTCAACTGTATGAAGTTTCCAGTTTCGTTTGTAATAACAACAATCTCTAACTTTCAGACAGGTGAGCTGAGAGCCATGTTACCATATGCACAATTCAAATAGTTGTCTTTGAGTGAGGGTGATTTGCGTTAGGAAACATTGAACAATGATGGTGTACAGATAATGTGAACTATTTTTTTTATCTTCCACTGAGGTCATCTTAAACAATGTCTGTTCCCTCCATTCTGGGAATCTGTAATAGGCACCATCAGATATGCAAACATGAGACTATAATACAGCTACAGGTTTTGTTTTTGATGATCTTTTCTCACTAAAATTTGATCAAATGACTCTAAGCACACTTAAGATAAAGTAGACTACATGCTGATGGACAATATTTTTAAATTCCAATGAGTTTATTAATGAGTCCTCCATGGTCCAGCAAAAAGCATCATATATGTGTGCACACACATGTTCATCAATTACATATAAATGGATGTTGCAATTAAGTACTTCCACTTGGATATAGTTTAGTGTCAAAAAGATTAACTCCCATGGATGACTCTAGGTTCAATCTAGAAGACTGAGAGTAAAAACACTAACCCCAATTTTGATGGTTTAGAATAATATACATTTATTATCTTAATCTTCTTCCCGAAAGTTCTGGGCATGACTTAATTGAGTCACTAATTCAAAATTTCTTCCAGCCATATGTCCACATATGGAGGGTTTTCAACTTGAGTGAATATAGAACTGAAGGTTTTGTGTACTAACAAAAGCTCTTGATCAATGGCAGTCTTTTACTTAGGAAAAATTATTTAAAGCCATTAGGACAACTGCAGTACAAATCCTCTTTTTAAAATATTGAACACCAGTCTACAATGTTTCCCATCTCAATCAGCAAAGATACATGTAAGGGAAGAGGAGAGTTGAGAAGAAAGAAGAAACGGTTTGAAATCAATCCTTAATTCATAGTTCTTACAAATTTAACTATAACTTTTGATATAAAGAAATCTTTCCATAACTGACATAGTTTCTTTTATAAAGGTATCCATATTTAAATAGAGATAAATTAATCACATTCATCTATATTATTCTGAGATGCTAAGCTAGCTAGAAAATGTATCTGAACACAAAATAACCAACATATCAGTTATCTCTACCTTCTACAAGGCATTTAAATATTCTGTAGAGAGAACAAAAAGGAAAAAAGTTATGAATGTGTTCTTTCCGAGTAATTTTCTAAGGTCAGATATGCTGGGCTCCATGCTCACTAAGCCGTCCTTTATATGTTTCTCATTTTTCCTGTATTATTTTCTTTGTGCCTACAAACAAAGTCATTGTCAAGTGGCATAACTGAAAAAGATAATACTTCCTGTTGATAGAATGAAGCACAAAATTTTATCCAGCTGGATCTAAGTTTCACAAAACAGATTTCAAAGTCAATTAATTTGGGCTGTGGAAATTGTATAGCAGGAGAATGATGTAGCAGTGGTAGATAGAAAGTCTGTCATGGGACATACATAATTCACAAATACTTATTCAATGATCAGACCTTCTTCTTAGCTCACCTGCAGCCACAGACAACCTGAAGATCAGTTTAGCAATCTTTATGTTTCATCAAAATGTTAACAGTAAAGTGGCTACTTTTAGGACACCTTTGGAATGAATGAGAAATGAAAGGTGGCTGAATGATGATGTTGGGATGTGTTGTGTGTCGAATTGACAAGAAGTCAACTGTGCTGGATAAATTTATGTCAACCTGACACAAGATAAAGTCATCTGAGAATAGGAAACCTCAAGTAAGGAATTTTCTAAATTAGTATTTTGAACAAAATATTGTGGGTGTGTTATCCTGGGCAGGTGGTCCTTGGGTCTATTAAAAAATAGATTGAGCCAATCATAAGTAGCAGGCCAGTGAGCAACATCCTCCCATAGCCTCTGCATCAGTTCCTGCCTCCAGGTTACTGCCCCTTTTAAGTTCCTCCCTTGACTTCGATCAGTGATGGACTGTCACCTGAAAGTGTACAGTGAAATAAACCTTTTCTTTCCCAAATTACTTTGATCATTGTGTTTCATTGCAGCAATAGAAAGTCTAACTACAATAGTAGGCATTCTTATTCAAAGATAACACTATGTTTTGGATACACACACACACACACACACACACACACACACACACACACACATATATATATATATATATATATATATATATACAGAATCATATAAAAATAACCAAATAATCCAGAAGAAAAGAAAAAAATCTTAACATGGCAAGAGAGCACAGTGGTTAAAGTACATGACACACAGATGTGAAGACCTGAGTTCAAATCTCCAGAACCAACAAAAGCCAAGCATAAGAAAACAAACATCTGTAATTCCAGTGCTCTTCAGTGAGATGAGAGGTAGAAATTAGAGAATCCCCAGAAGGTCTTCGTTTATAAAGCAGAGAAAATGAGAATATATATCAAACAAATTTAAAGATAAGGATAAATACCCAAATCTATCCTCTGAAACACACAAATGTACATACTTGCATATATATATATATATATATATATGCACATCACACACAAATATGCACATGCACAAGCAAGTGTGTCCACTCATATGTAAACACACATGCACATTCACATGTACACACACACATACACAGTTTCTTGCATGTACACACAGTAAAGAAAGAAAGGGTCTTGATATAAAGTGTCTATTAAATATAATTAATTTTTATTGAGCTCTACATTTATCTCTGCTCCCTTCCCTGGCTTTCCCATACCCCCTTCAACCCTTCCCCAAGGTTCCTATGCTCCCATGTAGATTATATCTATGTAAGTCTCTCTTAATGTCCTCATTGTTGTCTAAATTCTCTGGGATTGTGGTTTGTAGGCTAGTTTTCTTTGCTTTATGTTTAAAAACCACCTATGAGTGAGTACATGTGATAATTGTCTTTCTGGGTCTGGGTTACCTCACTCAAAATAATGTTTATTAGCTTCATCCTTTTTCCTGAAAAAAAAAATCAAGATATCAGTATTTTTTCTCCTATGTAGTATTCTAGCTCTGCCACATGGTGTCATTCTTCATCTACCCTCTTGACCCTTCAACTTTGATAATGAAGGCCATACTTTCATCAGGAGCCTCTCCAGGCCTCTTAAGTTGCCAAGCCTCACCAGCTCCCATGTCTCTAAAACTAGCACTACCTGGGAGGTTGCACTACATAATTACAACATTCAGTTCCTGAGTTTTACCCTTGCCTCACCCTCCCCAGAAAAATGCTGGATCGTACCTTCTGTTTGCTATCCATAAAGAGATACTTTCCGGATGGTGCCACCTCAGTGGTGCTGATTTGTATTAATTCCAGATGACTTTTCAAGCCCATCTCTCCAGCACTGATTGCTTCAGTAATGCAAAGGTTTACCTCAATGGCGTTGCTCACTTGATAATTTCAGTTCATCAGAAACCAAAAATTATAAATAAAAAAAATCGCACAGATAGCCCTGAGAGTTCTTTGGAGGGATTGTGAAACTTCCCACTGTAAGATCATGAGCCAAGTCTTCTTTGTCTTTATTTTTTTCTAGCATTCTTACTTTCTAAACTCTTGAAAACAGCACATAAAGCTGTGAGTAGTGAATGCCTTTTTCAGACCAAAGTTCAAAAGTTTTATTACAGTCTTCCACAATACACAAAGTAGTATCCATCACAGCAATATTTTACAGGCTGGGACAAAGTCTGTTCTTTTGTGGTTTCTGTTCCTGTGTTAAAACACCATGACCAAAAGCAACTTGGGAAGAAACGATTTTATTTACCTTACATTTGCAGTCCACCATGAATGGAATTCAGGGCAGGAACTTACAGCAGTAACCTGGAGGCAGGATTTGATGCTCTGACCATGGAAGAAGGCTACATAGTGATTTGTTTTCCATGGATTCTTCAACTGCTTTTCTATGGTATTCAGGACCACTTGGTCAGATGTGTCAGCTCCAACAGTGAGCTGAACTCACCTATATCAATCATTAATCAAGAAAATGCAACACAGTCTTTCCCACTCATGGTCTGATGGAGGTATTTTCTGAATTGAGATTTCTCTTCACAGATATCTCTACCTTGGATCAAGTTGACAGAATACTTGTCAGGAGAAGAATAAAGGTCTTGTTGCCTCTTACAGGTTTAAGTCCATCTTGAAGAATCCAAGAGCAAGAGAAAAAAAAAGCAACCTGGAGGCAGGAATTAAACAGAAATTATAAATCTCTACATGTAAATATTTCAACTATCTTCTTATAGCCCAGACCTACTTGCCTTGGAGTGGCACTATCCATAATGGACTGATAGTTCCTATATCAATCCACAATTGAGATTATTGGACATATAATTCTATGGTATAAGACTTGGTGGCAGGCCTGAGATCATAGATTCAATCATCTGTATTAAAAATTGATGAATGAATAAGTTAGCAAATAAGTAAATAAATAAAACACACAAACACAAAACTAATAGAAGGAGTGGCTGTGGAATTTTTCCAGTGGAAGTCCAAGGCCTATGGTCTGTGCAGTGAGACAATCCTGTAACCAGAGCCAGGTCACAGGTAACAGATGAAAGGCCTGAGATGATAGGTTAAAATCATATGGACAAAGTAGGATTACCAGGGTTGGTGACTTTTGCATATGAAAAGCAGCAAGGTACAATTGTGTGTACACTGGTGAATATGAAGATGCCTTGTCATGATTTAAGTTCAGGAACATTTTTAGAATGTCAGAGTTTTCATCAAAATTTTTCATAATAGCAACTGACCTTATTTAACAGTTTTTAACTATTTATGAAACCTTGCCATATTTTTCTTAATTTCTTTTTGTTGTGCTGATTTTTCTTAGTTTTTTGAAAAATTTGTAAAATATATTTTGATTATATTTAAACCTTTCTCCAAATTCCTACCAAATCCCCATACCTACCCATTCAAATTTGGGCCTTTAAGAAAATATATCAAGTCCAATTCATGCTGCACATATACTTGTGGTTATGTTGTCATGTATAGGAACATAGTCCACCACCAGGGACTACAGTTTTAAAGACTTCAACTATAAACAGTTGCCAATAGCTCCTCTGATACTGACCACCTCTCCTCTCCATGTTGGGATTTCGTCTGGCTTGAGTTTGCTTGGATCTTGTGAATGCCTATCTTCATACATGTAACTGCTCTATTGTGTCCCAAAACCCATGATTTCATGATTTTACTGTAGCCATCCACCCCTTATGAATCTTATAAACTTTTCCATTTCATTTTCTTAATAATCGTGAATTCTGGCAGGAGGATTGTATGAGACAAAAGGTTTATTTGGAGATTATCATTCCACATTGCCCTATTCTCTGCTATCTGCCTTATTTTCTAGTTGATTAACATTGTTTAATATTGACTAATTCTCAAAAAATAAATATTTAGTTTAATTTTTTTAAAATATTTCCTGTTAACTGTGTGATGCTTGCTTTTTACATGCATATTTATTTAGATGAAGTCACTGGAAGTTTCCAACAGTTTGATTAGTGTTTTTTTTAATATTCATTTATCTCTTACAAATATAGGTGTAAAAGTTCTCACCAAAGTACTTGCAAAACAAATTTAAGAATACATAAAAAAATATTGACAACAACCAAATAGACTTCAACACAGAGATGCAGCAATTGTTCAAAATATTGAAATCAATAAAGGTAATCCACTACACAAAAATGTTACAAGATAAAAGCACATGGTCACCTCACTAATTGCAGAAAAGTACATTGAATAAATTCAACATCCCTTCATGATAAAGTCCTGGAGAGATTTTGGATACAGGGAAATATAACAATATAATAAAAGTAACTTACAGCAAATCACAGAAAATATTATCCTAAATGGAGAGAAATTCAAACCATTTTTATTAAAATTAGGAAAAACAATTGAGAAAATATCCTAAAGCTATGGCCACAAAATAGTCTAATGAACACAATTTCTTAATAGAAACTCCAATTTTTCTAATATGTCCAGATTCGTGTTGAGTTGATGCTTCTTGCCCAAACATGAGGACCGGAGTTCAAATCCTAATATCTACATAAATGCCAGATGTGGTTATACCTGTAACACAATCTTAGCTAAAATAAATAGTACCTCCAGGTCTAAGGCAAGAATTTATCTCAAAGGAAGAGGCAGAGTATGAAAGAGGATAACACTCAATGTCCTCGTATGGCATCAATGGATACACAAGATGTGGATCACCTCTCATGTACACCTGTGTGCATACATCATATACACACATATTATACACAAACATGCACTCATGTACCACAAATAAAATAAAGACAAACTCATTTATGCAAAGTCAACGAAGAGCTGGGTGGTGCCGGTGCACGCCTTTAATCCCAGCACTCAGGAGGCAGAGTCAGGCGGATCTCTGTGAGTTCGAGGCCAGCATGGTCTACAAGAGCTAGTGCCAGGACAGGCTCCAAAGCTACAGAGAAACCCTGTCTCGAAAAACAAACAAACAAAAAAAAAAGTCAACAAAGAAAAGGAATACTGGAGTCTGAGACAGTAAATTGTTATATAGTGCTTAGGAATGATATAGTTCATTTCAAACATGTAAATATGCTAATTTATGGGAAAGAATGTTTAGGAACTCATGTACATTACAATATATTATATACTATAATATAATTATAGTATATTTAATGTAGGTAATGATAAAGAATTATTTTCAAATTTTTAAATTTACTGATAGAGTATTTAGAAATATTTATTAAATATTTACAGTTTTAACATCCAAATATGTAATAATACAGAATTTACATAAAGCTACAAGAAGAAATGTAAAATAAACACAAATGTTTCAAAAATAAAGAGACAAAAATTCAATAAATACTTGCAATTTAATGTTTATTTATTAAAACCTTGATAAAAAATGGAGACTTCTAAATTAATAAAGAACCAAATAAGAACAGAATATTCCATGTTTGATATGAAACCATACTCAAGTGGGATTAGAATCAGTAAAATATTTTCTTGAAATTTAAAATCATGTATACTTTAGATACATAAAATAGTTTTAAATAAAATAAGTGAGCAATTAAATTATAATTAGACAACATATGCAATTCTTAGAAATGCTCATTTATCCATATTGGCTAAGGTTTACAAACAAAGATAAATTTATAACCATAGCATATTCAGTAATATTCTTTAACATGCTTGATCTCATAAAAAGAAATCCTTTGAGTATGAGTAATAGAAAGTTTTCAATCCAGCAAAAACATGTTTTCCAAAGTCTAAGGAAGCACAATGTGTATCATCAGATACAAAGGCATTTTCTAAAAAAATCATGAACAATGACAATATGCTTTCACACACTTGCACTCTTCATTTTTAGTAGTGATGATGGCCCAGCCCTTGAACATGACAGAAAATAACATAGATATGGGAGGGGAAAAGAAACTAAAATACATATTAATAATGTATTGTATACTTTACATAGAAAGGTGCTACATATTAAAACAATGTATTGTTTTATAGAAAGTAAATATGGCCTTTTAATATATTCTTATCAGTTGTTTTCACAATCAGGAAAATATCACTGGACTTGAAGACATACATGAACTTTGGTTAACCCTGCATCTTGATTTACCTGAATACCTATTAAAGAATATGCTTTAATAGTATATCACTTCATCTAAAATCTTATTCTAGAATTTCTTAAAGTTAGGAATTTAGGTAATAACTGCTTTTGACATTTAATTACTAGGGTAATCAGGAAGAAAGTAAGCAAAGATATTGCTAAAATCAATGTAAGGAAATTTTTATAATTTTTGATGTTATTAAAATTATATAAATGTGTGTGCACAATGTCATAATTATACATTAACACTATTATAAGAAGTGATTTTCTCCCTACTGTCTTATGAATTTGATGAAATCTGAATTCACTTCTCAATTTTATTTAATTATACAATCCACACGGGTGTTCAAATTTTGCAAATGCATTGGAAAATATCTCAGTTACTTTTCTTGTTGCTGTCATAAAACACCATGAAAAATAAAGTTATGAAGGGAAAGGTTTGCTCTCGTTCATTGCAAATAGGGTTATTCCACCACGGTAAAGGAGAAGAAATGGTTTTAAGCAGAGAACGCATGATGGCAGGAGTTGGGGGCCAGTTGCTCACACTGTATGCAAGCTTAGGAACATTGCTGCTATCCTTTCTTTTGATTTATTTCATGATCTAGCACCTGAAATGTCTCTAACCACTTTTTGTGTGTCTGTTTCTATCCCACTGAAAATAACCAAGAAAAAAAAATCTCATAGAAATTTCCACAAAGACTAAAGTAATATATGTAACCTATTACTGGTCTTCTCTGAGTCTCCTTTCTTAGGAAAGTATGTGTCCAAACACATTGAAATCAATACAATGTACTGCAGAATGAAAGAATGAGAGGACCATGTCTAACTCAATGACAGGCTTTCTTTAGATGGTGTTGTTCTTATGCCTATGCCATTTTCATCAGGGAAAAAGGGAGGTTAGACTGCAGGAATAGAATAGTTTGAAACCAGTCTCATTAACATACACTAGGTTTACATGTCACTGATATAGCACTTGCCATTCCAACATTTGTTGAAATAAATACATCGTTTTAAAAAGTTGGCTGTAAATATATAAAAATAAGAATCAGGACTTTTACTCTATGTAGTAATCAATAATTAACTCTGTGAGGGAGAATGCCCTTGTACACATTAAAGATCTGTCACTTGTATTGATTTAATTAAACACTGATTGGTCAGCTGCCAGGCAGGAGGTATAGGCAGGTATAGGAGGTATAGGAGAATTCTGAGAAAAAAAAAGGCAGAGATAGAAGAGTCACCACACAGAAACAGAGGAAGCAAGATAAGAATGCTGCACTGAGAAAAGATACCAAGGCATGTGGCTAAACATAGATAAGAATTATTGGTTAATTTAAGCTGTAAGAGCTAGTTAATATTTTCTAGTGTCCTCTTCAATTTCTTTCTTCAAAGACTTAAAGTTCTTGTCAAATAGATCTTTCACTTCTTTGGTCAGAGTTACCCCAAGATAATTTATGCTTTTTGTGGCTATCATGAAAGGTGATGCTTCTCTGATTTCCCTCTCTGCTTCCTTATCTTTAGTGTATAGAAAGGCAACTGATTTTTTGGAGTTGATCTTGTATCCTGCCACATTACTAAAGGTGTTTATCAGCTGTAGAAGTTCTTTGGTAGAGTTTTTGGGGTCGCTTATGTATACTATCATATCATCTGCAAATAACGAAAGTTTAACTTCTTCCTTTCCAATACGAATCCCCTTGATCCCCTTATGTTGTCTTATTTCTATTGCTAGAACTTCAAGCACTATAGTGAAGAGATATGGAGAGAGTGGACAGCCTTGTCCAAATCAGGAGCAGGAGAGAAAGCACGAGCAAGGAACCCAGGACCGCGAGGGGTGTACCCACACACTGAGACAATGGGGATGTTCTATTGGGAACTCATCAAGGCCAACTGGCTTGGGTCTGAAAAAGCATGGGATAAAATCGGACTCACTGAACATAGCAGACAATGAGGACTGCTGAGAAGTCAAGAACAATGGCACTGGGTTATGATCCTACTGCACGTACTAGCTGTGTGGGAGCCTAGGCTGTTTGGATGTTCACCTTACTAGACCTGGAAGGAGGTGGGAGGTCCTTGGACTCCCCACAGGGCAGGGAACCCTGACTGCTCTTTGGGCTAATGAGAGAGGGGGAGTTGATTGGGGGAGGGTGAGGGAAATGGGAGGCGGTGACAGGGAGGAGACAGAAATCTTTAATAAATAAATAATAATAAAAAAAGAGCTAGTTAATAATAACCCTAAATAATAGGCCAAATAGTTTATAATTGATATAAGTTTTTGTGTGTTTCTTTGGTACTGAACAGCAGAAAATAGATTATATATGTGCATAAGAAATAAAGCTTAGTATGGTTTTCATTTGTTTTATATCTAATATCCACTTATGAGTGAGTCTTTTTGGGTCTAGATTACTCCACTTGAGATGCTTTTTCTTCTAGTTCTAACCATTTGTATATAAATTTCATTATGTTATTGTTTTTCACCACTAAGTAATACTCCATTGAGTAAATAGACCTTATTTTCTTTATCCATTCTTCAGATGAGTGGCATCTAGGTTGTTTTCATTTTCTGGAAATTATGAATAGCACTGTTGTGACCATAATTGAGCAGGTGTTCTTGTGATATGATTTAACATCCCTTGGGTATATATATATCCCTTGGGTATATATATATATCCAGGTTTGATATAGCTGGGTCTTGAGGAATATTGATACCCAGTTTTCTGATAAACCACCATACTGATGTCCAAAGTGGATTTAAAAATGTTCCCTCCCACCAGCAAGAGCTAGATAATAAAGAGGACCCTAAAAGGGAAGCATAAATTTCCCTAGGAAGGAGAAATAGATGAGATCTCCTGGATAAAATGAGGATAGGGAGCTAGAGTTAAGTAGGAAGGGGTGGGAGAGAGGAACTTGAATCAGGATGGTCGATTGGGGGTAGGATAGAGAGGGAGAGTCATGAAAAAGTTATCTTGATAGAAGGAGCCATTTTGGATTTGGGGAGAAACCTGCTACAAGGGAAATTCCCAGCAATCCATAAAGACAACCCCAGCTAAAACTCTTAGCAATAGTGGACAGGATGCCTGAATTAGCCTTCTCCTGTAATAAGACTGATGACTATTCTAATTATCATCACAGAAACTTCATCCAGTAGCTGATGGAAGCAGATGCAGAAATCCACAGCCAACCACTGGGCTGAGCTCCTGGAGTCTCGTTGAAAAGGAGAAGGAATGGTACAAGTAAGGGGGAATCAAGACCATGACTGGGAAAACCATAGATACAGCTACACTAAACTAATGGGAGTTCACAGACTTCAGAAAGACAGCTAGGATGCCTGCATGAAACTGGCATAGACTGGCTTGTGGATGACATTGTGTACCTTAGTCTGTTCGTGGGGTACATAGCAGTGGGATCAGAACATAGCCTTGGCCCATGAGCTGGCTTCTTGGAGCCTATTTTTATGCAGAATGCTTTACTAAGCCTTGAGGCAGGTGAGGAACTTGTCCAGCCACAATGTGATACAACATGCTTTTTTGTCTCTGCCCCTTTCTGAATGGAGGAGAAGTAGATGAGCGAATATATGAGAGGTGCAGAAAGGGAACGATAAGAGATGAGGGAGGGGAAACTGGTTAGTATGTAAAATAAATAAAATATATTTAAAAATATTATTTATAAGTCTAATCCCATGGCTAAGCATGTCGAAGGGCTTTCCATCCAGTCTGACTACTGTCTCCTGCTCAAAGACTGACATAACAGAAGGAGAGATCCGGCTTCTGAAAGGTGCCCTTTGACACCCCCCCATTACCCCATTCACCATGGCATGCATTTGTCCATGTTCATGCAAATGCATATATAATAATTTTAATGTAATTAAGAAGCCACAATAATATTTATCCATTCCAATAAATATGAGGAATAAAGCATTTAGTATGTGAATACAGAAAGACTTTACTAAGGCAAAAGTAATGAAAAACATACTACTGAAAGAAAAAATATTAAGTTTTACATGTTTTGTGCCCCACCACTACAGAAGATTTCATGTAAGGCACAACAAACACGGAAAAAAGAAAAGTGAAATGTTATAAAATAAAAAATACTAGCATTAACTCTAGTTTGAAATATCCAGAAAGTCAACAGGAAAAAATCTGTGAACATATAAGGCAGTGAAACTTTTGTTCATAATATTGACATTTAAATTACCACAACCAATAAAGAATGTTCCCCATCAGCACTAGCCAAAGCCACAGTGAAATTTGTTCAACAGTTTTCAAAGTGGCAGTATTAGAAGTCTCATGTTGCCTCTGCAGTGTGTTGGTAAAACTGCGGAAAAATGAGTACTCATAATACCACACTGCATTAGTCAGTTTTCCTCCTTTCTGTAGCTAAATAATTTGACCAAAGCAGCTTAAGAAATAAAAAATAATATTCTGGCTTGACTTGGGTCTGTTTGCTTGTTTGGTTTGTGGATTTTGATTTATTTATCTTAATTATTATTTTTTGACATTAAAATATAACCATAATTATTTTAATTTTTACTTCTCTTCTTAATATTTTTAATATCTATACATTTTGCCATGGTCAGGAAAGTACAACAGCAAGAGATTCAAACCTGTTCATTGCATGAGTAGCCAGGAAGTAGAGAGAGAAAGACCACTGGACAATGTTTACAAAACTTCAAGCAACATCCCAAACCCACCAACCCATTACCATCACCTCTTACATTTTCCATAACCTTCCCAAACAGTGTCACTGACTGGGAAACAAATCCTCTCAAACGTGAGTCTGTGGCAAACTTTCAAATTCAGAGCCAGCACTCATTGTTACACTTTACTGAGTTTCTGGTAAGATTGGGATTGTTTTCCAAACACATAGGAGAGATGAAGATGAAAATAATTTTTAATTTATCAATCTCATTCTTTAAAAAAAAGTTCTAGCCTATCTGTACAAAGGGCATATACACAAATACTGTTTATTTTAGCTTTATCTTCCAGGCTAGCAAATGCCAACAGAGATGTTGATACATAAGCTGTTTATATAATCTTTAAACCCCCTTATAAATTAGACCCTTTTCATTTCAGTTGCTATGGAATTGTATTTATCTTTTGTCAACAAACTGTCAAAACGAATGACCAAAGTTCTCTGAAAATATTGCTCCTGATCAGAACAATGCCTGAATGCATTTAGATTTAGAACACTTGCAAACTTTGGGAAAACATTAACAGCCTCATGTATTACTAACATAAATTCAGTGATTTCATTCTTGTTCTTGTGAATTGTTGTTTTAATCAACTTCTATGACAAAATACTTTTTTAAAAAAATTAAAAGGAGGAAATGTTGGCTTTGCCTTTTAGTTCCAGTTTCTGGTCACCTGGTCCCCTGGCTTTGGGCTCTTCCTGAGGCCAAACCTAAAGGCAGGGAGTGAACAGTAGAAACAGCTTTTCACCATTACTGTATTGGATGTACAGGGCAAAAAGATCAAGGGGCATCAGAAAACTACACCATAAGACAATGGTTCTCAACCTTTTTAATGTTCCAAACCTTTAATACAGCTCCTCATATTGTATGACTCTAAACTTTACATTTTTTTTGCCTTGTTACTTCATAACTGTAATTTTTCTTCTGTTGTGTATTATAAGACAAAATATCTGTGTTTTCTGATGGTCTTAGGAAATCCCTTTGAAAGGGTCATTCATCCTTCAAGGAAGTCATGACCCAAAGATCGAGAGCCACTGCCATAAATACGTTGTCAATAACACATTGTGTTTCACGAGGCCCAATATTTAAAATTTGAATTTAACTGTCATAGGCCATTACATTGAAGTTTATAAATTCATTATTCATTTATGACATTGGAATTCTTTTGATTCAATCACATACTCAATGTTGTCTCTGAGAATTCTACATAAAGGAACAAGTCCTAAAGCCTGTGAGCTTTTGAGATACATTCAGGCTTATGCAATCCATAGCCCATGGGCTTCAGTTGGTTGAGGAAAGTCATGAATTTGGTCCAACACAAAATTGCTGACTTACTTAAAACATTATGAGAGGTTTTTTAGAATCCAAACCATACTGATGCCTGGGCAATGCCCCTGCAGAGGCCTGTCAATAATAGCTGCAGTAGAAGAAAGGGATAGTTTGTTCCCAAGAGCCAGTCTATGTGAGTAAACAAACTTCACAGGCTTACTGTTCCAGGAGAATGAAACTGTGGAGTAGGTTACCAGACTACCTCAGAGGTTCAGAGAGATGCTAGTGAAAATACTCCAACCTTGATAAAAGAAACTCCTCATCATCATGCCTTTCACATCCTCATAGTCATATATTCTTGAAATCTGCCCCTTCCTCTGAAGCCTATGAGAAGACCTTAGACCTGTAAGTAATTAACACTTCACTGGCAAGCTATAACTGTTAGTAGCTTTCCACAGGAAAATGATGGATGAAAGAAAGAGAGGAAATTTTCATGTCAGCAGAAACGCAATGAGAAGAAATGCTTTGAAGAAAGAGTAACCTAAAATTATTTGGATGTTGAAGGAGCTGCAGGCTGCATTCCTGCCACCCAGCTCCCGGCTGCCTAGCTAGCTTATGCCCCAAAATAATGACACACAAACTGTATTCATATAAACACTGCCTGGCCCATTTCTATCAATGTGTGTAGCACCGAGGTGCGCTTACTGGGAAGATTCTAGCCTACGTCCATCCTGGGTCAGAGCTTCATTGCATCTGCCCCAGAGAGGAGAGCTATCGAGTCTGAGCTCACTTCCCTTCTTCTTCCCAGCATTCTGTTCTGTTTACTCCACCCACCTATGTTCTAACCTATCAGGCCAAGCAGTTTCTTTATTACTCAACCAATGACCTTCCTCCATCATTTGGAGATACCCCAAAAGGTAAGAAAAGCATGCTTTTTAGAAAAGTAGGCAGACTTTCAGAGCTAAATAGCTGTGGTCCTGTAAGCTACTATATAGTTTTAGGGATTCTGGGAGAGAAATGTAAAATATCTCATTGAAAAACTGATTATTCCATTTATGTATTTAGTACAAGTTACAATGAACCTGTCTTCCTAGGGATAATCAATTTCTTGGCTAGGAGACTGATAAGGCATAACTGGAATGTTAGTGTTCTACCTAAGACAGAAATTCCATTTTCATGAACACAGAATTTCCCAAATAGGCCTTCATTTCTGCTTTACCATTTGTTCCTTGTTGAAAAAAAAAATCAGCAAAAAAGAGAGAGATTCAAATAACAGTAGTTTTCTTTTTTTTAAAGATTTATTTATTTATTATGTGTACAACATTCCTTCCATGTGTGCCCGCATGCCAGAAGGGGGTGCCAGGTCTCACTATAGATGGCTGTGAGCCACCATGTGGTTGCTGGGAATTGAACTCAGGACCTCTGGAAGAGCAGTCAGTGCTCTTAACCTCTGAGCCATCTCTCCAGCCCCCTCAAATAACAGTAGTTAAATGATGATATCTGGTAACTTTTCTGGCTTACAAATTTTATTCTCCTACATTATTCATTTAAGGGACCCATCTCTTTTTAATCTGTATATCATCACAGGGCAGTGGCTTACCAGGTAATGGGCCCAGCATCTGTCTCTGGCAGAGGATCCACAGAGTCTCTCTGACCCCATCCTTCTCATCCCATGCTATAAGCCAAGTCATTTTTCTTTATTTATTAACCAATAAAAACAACACATAGACAGAAGTACCTCCCACACAAAGGATGAGCATAACAGCCCCGAATGTGGATATTCTTTGAATGTCAGTCACTTGTGTCTGGATCAACAAGTATGCTGTCTGTGTTTCAAACATGAAATTTTGAGAAGTCACATCCATTAGAAACTTGCAGAAAGTAGAAAGCCTGCCCCCATTTAAAGCAATTCAACTGTTTCCTTAATGTGATGGTTTGAATGAAAATGGCTCGCATGTGCTCATTTATTTGAATATGTAGTTACCAGTTTTGGGGACTGTTTGAAAAAGACTGGAAAGATGAGGAAATGTAACTTGTTAGAGGATTATAGATCTTGTTGAAGCAAGTATGTTGCTGTGTGTGGAATTTGAGGTTTCAAAAGTTTGCAGCAGTTCTAGTCTCTCTCTCCTCTCTCTCTCTCTCTCTCTCTCTCTCTCTCTCTCTCTCTCTCTCTC
>JABTXL010021306.1:1864169-1918945 GCA_025134845.1 Neodon shergylaensis | reverse complement strand
TCTCTCTCTCTCTCTCTCTCTCTCTCTCTCTCTCTCTCTCTCTCTCTGTGCCTTCTCTATGGGACTCAGGATGTACAGCTTTCAGACACCTCCAGAAGCATGCCTGTATGCTTCTTACCATGATTATGGATTAACCCTCTAAAACTTTAAGCAAGCCCCTAAATAATGCTTCTTTTCTAATAGTTGCTTTGGTCATGGTGTCTCTTCATAGCAATAAGACAGCAACTAAGATGCTTAAAATTTCTAAAATCACTTTATTTAATTATTTATTTATCCATTTGTTTATTTATGTACCAAGTACTTCTCTCTTCTATCAGTCAGCTCCCAAATAAAGATATGGAAACTTATTATTAATTATGAAAGCTCAGTCTATTGCTTAAGTATATTACTAACTAGCTCTTATAATTTAACCAACTTTTAATTAATCTATGTTTTACCTTTATTTCATTCTGTATGTCCAGCTGCCTCCATGTCTCATTGTGTCTCCTCCTTTCTACTTCTGCCCAGAGTTCTCTCTGCCCCGAAGTTGCACCTATACCTCCTGTCTATCTAATGACCATTCAGCCTCATATTACACCAATCATAACAACAAACTTTCACGTAGTGTACAAATATCCCACACCATATTTATTTGTCTGTATGTTTATATATACCTATGCATGCAAGCAATGACACAAGCTGTGTGAAAGCCAGAGTACAATTTATGGGAGTGGTTCTCTCCTTCCATTAAGGGGCTCTTGAGAATTGCCCTCATGACTTTAAGCTTGGTTAAGGTGTCTTTAACTTCTGAACCATGCATCTTGGCCTCTAATTGTCTATGTTTTATATGAATATCTCTAGCTTTCTCAACCTTCTTTTATTATACTCTTCTTAATGATAAGACTATTCCAACTTGCAAATTATGGTGTTTTGTCTTATTTTTTAAACCTGAAAAATTGTGTCTGAAGTTCAATACCTTTAAGCAATCTTGTGAATTCAGAAGGATTGAGAGACAACTATCCTCAGGATTCAAGGAAGGAAGGAAGGAATGTATATGATTTGAGAAATACTATGATCAGTTAGGTTAGCAACACACACATACAGTCAAGGGGATCTTTATGTAATCATCTCACTAATTGTCTTGTGTGCTAGAGAAACTATCAAAGATGATGCTATTTTGTGACAAGTACAAACAATTTTTTTAAAATTTCTTACTAGTGATTTGTAACAGAAATTATTTTGTTACCCTAAGGAGGTAATTTAATCCTAAAATGAATCCTAAAATTCATTTCTATCTTTTTGCATTGCCAAATGAAACACCTAAAGTCACCTTACACTGAATTTTCATGTGATAAGAAAGTGTGAATTGTATAATGATTATGCAAGTTTAAGTTGATGAATGCAAAATAGTGAATTCTTAAGAATATTCTCAGGAAATTAGTATCTTTCTTGTATGAAAATTTTGGCAATCCTAAAGTCAAACTAACTGAGTATTTCTCCTTACCCTTTATTTGTTTATGAGACAGGGTTTCATGTATCCTAGGCTAGCTTAAAACTCACTATGTAGTAGAGGATAACATTGATGTCCTTGTCCTACTTCCACCATCTCTCAAGAGCAGAGATAAAACACTTATTATGTGATATTAATCCCAGGACTTCATGTATGACATACAGGGACTCTACCAACAGAACTACATTCCCAGCCCTTTTACTAATACACTTGTATATTTTGTAACATAGCCATGGCTCTATGAAGAAAAACAGAAGGGGTGTATTAGGTTTATATTTGCAAGAACCAGGGTTCCAAAGCTATTGTTAGAAATCCTAACAATTAAATTATGACACATAAGTGATTTATAATTACAGGATTTTGTCATTATGAGTCCTGACTTAAACTGATACCATTTATTCTTTCAGTCTGCTGCAATGCACCTTATATTGCATATACTAATGTCATCCTTTTCCAGATTTCTGATATAGCCATATTTAAGTCAAGTGTCCTCTAAAATGCATTTTCTGGAGGTAAACTGACATCACTAACTCTGTAACCAGGAACAAGAAAAGAGCTAAATCTAGCTTTTGAGTCAGTGTATTGTGCACTCATGGTCAGCTAAAGGAAGAACCATTTCTATGAAAGGTTACTATTGGGATGTGGGATTTCCCTCTGTATGCTATGATTATCATTAATGAATGAAAAAACTGCTTCAGACCTATAGCAAGACAGAACTTTGCTAGGCAGGATAAACTAAACTGAATGCTGGGAGAAAGAAGACTGGAGTTGGGGAGAAGCCATGTAGCCCTGCCAGAGACAGATGCTGGAACTTTAGCCAGTAAGCCACAGCCACATGGAGGTACACAAATTAATGGCGATGGGTTAAATTAATAAGAGTTATCCAAAAAGAAGCTAGAGCTATTGGGCCAAGCAGTGATTTAATTAATATAGTTTCTGTGTGGTTATTTCACAGCTGAACAGTAGAAAGCAACAAGCAGCCTTCATACAAATAGTTGGCATCCATGTGGCCAACTAAATCCACTTAAAAACATAAGAGAGCTTGAAAAGGAATTCTAGATGCAAAAATGCAGAGTTTAGCTTAGCTTCTTGCTGTTTGCTGGTGGTGTGTTATAGCTTCTCTAAGAGAGGTTTTCCTAACTCAGTGGTAGCAGAAAAAAAGCTATGTGGCCTTTTCAACACTATTGTTTATCTCATAGTATAAAAATGGCAGAAGTGGGAAAGAGAAAAAAGAAGCTTAGCCATTGGATACTTATTGTGGTAGTTTTAATGAGATTGGCCCCCATAGGCTCATATACTTTAATATTTGGTTCCCATTTGGTGGAACTGTTTGATAAGGATTTGTAGCTGTGACCTCATTGGAAGAGGTATGTCACCGGGGGGGGGGGGACTTTGAGGTTCCAACACCCAAGCCATTCCAATTAGCTTTCTCTTGATCCAACTTTCAGATAAAATAAAATCTCTCTCCTATTGTTCCAAAACTATTCCTGCCTGCCTGCCACCATGCTCCCTGCAATGATAGTAGTATACTTTCCCTCTGAAACTCTAAGCAAGCCTCCAGTTAAATGATGTGCTCTTGGTGTTTTTTCATAGCCATAGAAAGGTAACTAAGATACTTGTTCCTAGAGAGAATGCCCAGTGGGAACTGTAGCTGATTGCCTCAAATTCCCTTGTCAGTTTCTATTAGATATTATTAGCACCTGATTTGGTTATTATATTTTTATCTGTTGCTGTCTGCCTCAAGCTAGGGGACATTCTTTTCTGTCCAGTACTTTCAATCAGGAACTGCAGTTGATTGCCTCCATAGATCTTCTTCAGTTTGTTTCTGCTACATGATTTGAACATGTAATGTGATGATATCTATCCATGTATTTCACTGTCTGTCCATCCATCAATTTATTCATATATCCATCGATCCAACCATCTATCTATCATTTATTCACCATTTTTTTGTTTGCTACGTACTTAAATTCATTCATCCAATCCAAAATTTTGACCATTGTATATAATTCTGACATCTTCATGCCTTTTGTAACAAACAGATTAATATGTCACTGGGATTCTCTGCCTGAGATATAGCCAACAAACATATGACAAAATATAGGGCCACCATAGTAATTCTATTATTTTTGGTCAGTTACTAGTTTTAAAATTTACAAGTAAAATTCACCTATGGAGCAAAAATTCTGGCAAAAGTATCTCAGCAAAAAATATATTCATATCCGTTGTGTGTGTGCATGTATGTGTGTCTGTAAAGTAAAAAAAAAGACTATGGAATTTCTCCTTGTTTACTCAAAATTAATACTGATGAGTATCACCCAATGCTAGGCAGTCATGCTGTAGTGGCTTGTTGAAATGGTGAGGACTACTGAATGACAAATATAATTGTTACAGCAACCTGGAGTAAACATTCAGAATTACTTGAGAATTTTTTTTCTCTTATTTCTTCATCTAAATCTAGAAGTAATTCTGTTTCTTAAGTCTCCATTACTCTACATACCAAAAGAATGATAGATAATTATTTCACAAGCCTCTGCTGCTCTTTGGTATCAGTCCAAGATTTGCTGTCAGTGCCAGCTGGATTCCTCTACCAAGATCTTGATCTAAAATTGATTATACAGAAAAAGAAAACAAAGTTTAGAACATATTCCTTGACCCCAATAGCTAGGTCTACTATCCAGAGGCAATGTCAACCACAACACTATAGGGTTTCAAGGCATGCCACCTCAGACTGGCTGCAAGTTGAATTCCCTAAGGTCCTGGTCATTTGAGCAGCAGCCCAAACTATGTTCTTCAAGATTTTCACTATGGTTTTAATGTACCCCTTCTTGTAAATTTCAGCCTCACTTTTTTTTATTAAGTTTCTCAGTCTAGTATGAGAGTTACAATTACATCAAACCAAAAAAGATCTAGTCCTAAAAGCTTTCAAAAGTCATTTTAGTTTATGTGAAACTTATTAAATATGATTTCTTCAGAGGACCTTATAGTAAGGAAATCGTTTCCATATTCTTAGGTATTATTCTACTCTACATTTCATTAATATTGTAAAATACTTGAAGCAGCTAACTTGATAAAGACTAATAATTTATTTTGGTTTGGGTTTTGGAAGTTCAAAAGCCAAGATGCATTGGTCCACCAATGTGGCCCCTGGTGACAGTCATTGAGCACAATGTGCCATCAACCAATATAAAGGATAATGATCACAACAGAAGGTGGTTAATACTTTTAATCTAAGCATGTGAGAGTCAGAGAAAGGCAGATCTTTGTGAGTTTGGGGATAACCTGGCCTATGTAGGTAGTTACAAGACAACCATCAGTAAGTATGTAGAAACACCCTGATTCAAAAAGAAGTAAAGAAAGAAAAATAGAGAATTGATGTCCATGTCTTAAAGGAAACAAAGACAGAGAACTGGCATGCCATAGTCTGCTGAGAAGGCAAACTTCCAAAAACCTAAATTCTTCCTTCTAGGCATCACCTTGTGAAAATCCATAGAACTTCTTTAGGAACAAATCATCTAACCATAATAGATCCTTAGACAATATAACTGGTATTTGCACACAAGAGATGAGGCTCTCTAGTGCACAATGAACAGAATAGCCTTTGGCAAACCCTCAAGTCTTCTTAATTGAAGAAAAACTTGATTTCCCCTCTCTACCATCCCATTCTCCACTCCTGATTCTTATTATTACAAGCATCTTCCTTTGCTTGTTCAAAGATGACCATCCCCTTCCTTTATCAAAGCCTTTCTTCACACAGAGGATCTGACAGCAATCATGGAATACACATAATTTCTCTTCTCATGAAGAAGTAATACTAGAGAAATGACTCAGACAATTAAGACACTTTAACCCAAGGCTGATGAACCATGTTAGAAGCATGGGACTCATTTAATAGAAAGAAAGAAATAATTCCTGTAAGTTGTTTCTCAAATTATACACAAAAATAAATAATTACAATATGAAAATTTGATGTTATGTTTTCATATAAATGTAGAAAAAGAGTTTAACTTTACTGAATTATGAACATCACAAGTATAAAATTAGTGACTTTTATTACAAGTATAAAGTTAAACATAAGATTCTACAATGTTAGGCCAAAATTTATTTACTATATTTATGGTTTTCTAGTGTGTTAACAGTAACAATAACAATAGTGAGTTTATTTGAATCACTTTTAAATGTTTAAATGACAATTTGATGAAATAAGAATTGTTGCTTGTATATTTATACAAGATATATTAATAAATCCTATTAGTTCATGCATTTTGGCTTAAAGAAAATGAGTAAATATTTTACTGTTAACAAGTGAATTTGACTTCGGTAGATACAAAGTTACAAAAAAAACCCTTCAAGCTTGCCTTATTTAGAATCTCAGATTTAAGCAGAAGGTGAAATGTTTCTAAGTTAACCATTCATTCCTGGGATGCCTCAGTTTGGAAGCTGAATCCAAAAATCCACCACCTCTGTGAATATCACTATGTTATTTTTGTCTGACTTTCACAATGGCTTTATATATAGTGGGTACAAGTCATATAGATGAAACCTACAAGGTTTGGAAAGCTAGGACTGAGAAAACGGCTTAATAGAGAAAAGACTTGTCAAGAAAATGTAAGTACCTGTTTTTATATCTCTATAATTCACCTAAAACGGGATGCTGGATTGTGTGTATATAATCTCCCATTCTTACTTTGAGATGGAAGATAGAGACAGAAGGATTGCTGCACATTGATAGGCCAGTAATCATGGTGAAAACAAAGGGGAACAAGACACTGCTTCAAACAACATAGAAGGTGAGGGCCTATAGAGAGGCTGTCCTTTGACTTTCACATATGCACAGTTGCATGCAAATGCTTGCTTCCACATGCAGCACACACGATCAGCAATGGATATGTCATACATAGAAAGAAAGTAAAATTAAGGTGCAAAGTTTTGTCTATTATTTGTGCATATCAGTGAGTACTTTGAACAAATTTTGTGTAATTTCTATGTGTGTAGGATCATGTGTCTGCATATGTGGTGTGTATATATTCAAATGGATGCTAAATGTAACATATATTCCTCAGTGCTTTGGCAGCTCATGTTTTGAGATAGGAATGCCACCACATCTGATTTATGCAGATACTTGGGTTATAAGCACATTATCAATTGAACAGTCTCCAGGACATGTGAAACTTGTGTTTTCTTTTGTTAATTTATTTTGTGTGTATACGTGTAGGTACTCATGTACTATGTGAATATATGAAAGACAGAGGGTGTTGTAATAGGAGCAGCGGCGGGCTGTGTCCTTCCACCTGGCTAGCTTTACCTGAAATAATTACACAGAAACTGTATTCTTTTTTGGGGGGGGGGTTCGAGACAGGGTTTCTCTGTGGCCTTGGAGCCTGTCCTGGAATTAGCTCTGTAGACCAGGCTGGTCTCGAACTCACAGAGATCCGCCTGACTCTGCCTCCTGAGTGCTGGGATTAAAGGCTTGCGCCACCACCACCTGGCAGAAACTATATTCTTTTAAACATTGCTTGGCCCGTCAGTTTTAACCTCTTATTGGCTAGCTCTTATATATTGATCTAACCCATTTCTAATATTCTGTGTAGCACCACGAGCTGGCTTACCAGGAAAGATCTTAACCTGTGTCTGTCTGGAGTGGGAGAATTATGGCAACTACCTGACTCGGCTTCTTTCTCCCAGCATTCTTTTCTGTCTACTCCGCCTACCTAATTTTCTGTCCTATCAGGCCAAGCAGTTTTCTTTATTAGTTAACCAATGAAAGCAACAAATAAGATACAAGACCCAGCTCCATCATTTCCCCTTTTTCTGTTTAAACAAAAAAGAAAGGCTTTTATTTTAACATAGTGAAATTACATATAACAAAACAGTTATCAAGTAAGAATTACAGTTACAATATTTATATCTACTTTATCTTTTTATCATAACTAAGGGAAACTATAACTATCCATTTTCAACTCCATCAAAGACTCCAGAAGGATATAGTACTACCTAAGTAAACAAGAAATAAGAAAACTCTAGAAATGACAGAGACATTTCGCTGCCTGGACAGTCACCCAAAGTTCTTTTGAACCATTGGGGCATCCATCTTCAGCCTTCAGCCCCATAGTATCCAGCAGACATTTTCATGAAGCAGGAAATTCCAAAGACAGTTCAGTCACTTTCTGATGTGTCCTGCAGAATGTCTCACAGACTCTTTCATGAATCAGGAACCCCAAAAGACCATCTCACCTTTAGGCAAGTTCAGCAGTCCTCTCTCTGCGGGTTCTCTGTGTCCAGTTTATGCAATAGTCTAGGCAAGAGCAGTTTTTTGCCCAAATGGCTATCCAACTCCATAAGGAGTCTCTTCAATGCCCATCTTCTTCTTGAAGTAGTTTGTGCTGCCAGGAGCAGACGTGTCTCATTGTCATGAAAAGCCCTAAGTTATTAAAATATTTAAAATGCCATATTATGTAGCCTTTGAAAGATATGAAGAATGCCTATTTTCTGAAATATATCTCTACATATCTAGAAAATCTAACTAACATGACTACAAACTTGATTATTATTGATGATTATCCACTAACAACCTATATTTCCTAATTATACATTACATTTTAAAAATGAACTACACAGTCACGATATCTTCAGAAATACACACACACACACACACATATATATATATATATATATATATATATATATATATATATATAACAAAATTGACCTTAAAATCCATACCAATGCAAATTATTCATATCTATATCGTATCACCCTTTAAATGTAAAAGAACATTTATAAACAATATTTGGGAACATGGGTGCAGTTTTTTTCTCTCCAAACTGCTTTTTGCTGTATGGGGGCGCTGTTATTTAGGTCTTTCATGGTATAACCTGTGTGCTAGTTTTATCTCAGTTGGTAGTTGAGCGAAGCAATTTTTTGAAGTTCACAGCAACCTTTGAGGAGGGCATGGTCTATCATACCATATTGGGATAGAAGCAATCCACAGGGTCTCCTCCTCTGTGAAAACAAAAGAAGACCCTGTCCAAAGCTTCATACCGTTAGACCCAAATTCTGAAATCATAATTCCTTTATATCCATTCTGGTTTAGCTTGGCAGCCCATATAATGAAATGTCTCTCTGTACTTAGCTCCTTCACAGTCAAAAATTTTAAAGAAAACACAATGTACATAATCCAGACTCTCTTTGAATTTTCCATTTTTAAGTGGCTTATTTTATTTTATTTTTTTTAATCTATAACTATCTGTACTCTGTCTCTTTAAAGACTTTACCCCCCCCTTTTTAAGGGCATTAACTTTATTCTCTCTCTCTCTCCATATACTCTCCATATATATATATATATATATATATATATATATATATATATATATATATATATATATATATATTTTCTCTCAAGCCTACGTACACTCATCCAACATTGTGATCCATTTAGTGGTCTGAATCTGTCCTATTGTGAATCTGTAATTTTTTTTTTTACTATCCAGGAGCAGTTCTTAAAATGTTAAGCACTTCTTAAAAACTTAAGTTGCACCATGTAGGGGTAATACAGTACAGCCTGTTTACTATGAGTCTAAACCTTAATTGCGCTGTTATTATGGTAATTATGGTAGTTTCTGCCTGAGACCAGCACAGTTCAGCATGGCGGAGCTGAGCTGCTCCTGCCTCAGAGCCATTTGGTGCCCCTGAGCCACACAGAGTTCCAGGCACACCGCAAGTCCACATTGGAGCCACAGTCAGCAGTTTAATTCTGAGACTGAGCGTGCAGCACAGAAACTCTTTTCATTCAAGTTACAGCCAAATCTGACACACAGAGCACTGCGCAGTCTGAAAACACATCTCTGTATGGTGGCAGAAATCTGCCATGCTCTTCTGCCTGTCTAAGCCTGATTCTGCTGTCTACCCAAGTGCAGGCAGGGAGCGCTGAGCCATCGGCATGGTCTCAGAGCACTCTTCTTCCGATCCCAAGCGGGAACACGTACTGGTGTTGGGGGAGCCTAGGCAGTTTGGATACTCACCTTACTAGACCTGGATGGAGGTGGGTGGTCCTTGGACTTCCCACATGTCAGGGAACCCTGATTGCTCTTCAGGCTGATGAGGGAGGGGGACTTGGTCAGGGGAGGGGGAGGGAAATGGGAGGCGGTGGCGGGGAGGAGGCAGAAATCTTTAATAAATAAATAAATTAAAAAATAAATAAAATTAAAAATAAAATATAAAAAAAGAAAAAAAAAGAAACATCTAGTCCCATAAAAGCCATTGAAATGCTTTAAAGCCAGAGTTTGCACTGGCGGCACAACCCCAGGAAGCCGCGCTTTAAAATGACACAGCTTTTTTTCTGCTGCTGTTGCTAAATCAGGAAATCTCTCTACGGCAAGCCACCCACAAACAGCCAAAAGCTGTGTTAAACTCTCTCTCCCTTTTTTTTTAAAGCCTTCTCAGGTTTTTAAGTGGATTTAGCTCCACGTTGGGCTCCACTCTGTTGTAATAGGAGCAGTGGCGGGCTGTGTCCCACCACCCGGCTAGCTTTACCCGAAATAATTACAAAGAAACTGTATTCTTTTAAACATTGTTTGGCCCATTAGTTTTAACCTCTTATTGGCTAGCTCTTACATATTGATCTAACCCATTTCTAATATTCTGTGTAGCACCACAAGCTGGGTTACCAGGAAAGATCTTAACCTGTGTCTCTGGAGTGGGAGAATCATGGCGACTGCCTGACTCGGCTTCTTTCTCCCAGCATTCTTTTCTGTCTACTCCGCCTACCTAATTTTCTGTCCTATCAGGCCAAGCAGTTTTCTTTATTAGTTAACCATTGAAAGCAACAAATAAGATACAAGACCCACCTCTATCAAGAGGGAAATTTGGGAGATGGTGTTTTCTCCTTCTACCACAAGTTACCAGGGCATTGAACTTGGGTTTTCAGGTTTGGCAGCAAACACTTTTGCCAACTGAGTCATCTCCATGGCCCAAATCTCTTGCATTTTCTTTTACTCAGTATAGTCACACATTAAGGAAAGAAATATCCCAGGGGAATTATGAGGTGATGTTTTTCAAAGAACTAGAGAATTACTAATAAATGCTGGTCTATGCAGCTTCATAAATTTGTGATAGAGATCCATGTTGAAAAATTAAGCTCATTCTCTTTGAACCTGGCTTATACATGTAATTTTTAAAAAGCACTCTATTCCTCTAAGCAAAGTCTAGGAATGCCAAGCAGCTGAACAATGGAGAGCTCTGCTCCTGTCCTGGCATGGGTATGATGAGGGCTGATGCTCCACAGAGTACAACTGTCCTATTGTAACTTACTCATTTGTTTCTCTACATAGATCACAGGATCGGAATAAATACTTTTTAAGTCCCTTGTGGCCGAAGGCATATTCCTAAACAGGAAAGATAAATACTGTAGAAATGTCATGCTTATGCCTTCCTGTTGTGTGTTTTTCAGATCTAAAAGACTCCATGTCAATAAAAAGGATTCAATTGTGAAATCCCAATGTTATTCTACTTTCTGCAGCAGCTATCAGAGATACACAGTGCTTCCCAGTGTGAACACTGATTAAATAAACTTCGGGTGTTAGCAGGAGAAAACATTTCCTTTACTCAAACCTACAAATGATTCTGGAAGAATTGACAGCTGCTTGAAAGTCACACTGAAGTGAAATATTAGGAAGTTACCTACCTGAAATACTGATGAACAATTAAGTCTCATCCTCACTTTGAAATTGAAAAAAATTGGCCAATTGCCTTTAGCTACCTTCTAATAAGCATACTCTAAGGTAACAGTTTAGTGGAAGAAGGAACTACATTTTATTTTTGGAGAAATCCTGCCAATTTGGATGATGAAATATCCATCAGAACATTATTCTTTGCAAACAACAACAGAAATTTCTTAAAGGCAATAAAACATATTTATAAAATTCCTTTCTTTATGATGTTAGTGGTGCAAACACAATCTTCGCAGAAGGCAAACTTTGATTTAAATATTTTGCTGACAATTAAAAACCAAGTGATGTTTTCCAGAAGTTTCATCTTCTTGCTTTTGATTTTTTGCTCCATAAAGTTGTGATACTGAAATCTAGCATACCTATGTGCTATGTAGATTAAATGGGTGGTGTGCATGTGTGATTATGATATAATTTTAATACATCTGCAATGTTAAGCTGAGAGTGCTTTCTCACATTGTTGAGTCAAATAGCATTGATCTGTAGATGTTGCTTTGTGGTTGGATGGAAGGAAAAAGAGCATCTTATGTGATGGCACTCTGGAGAGTGGATCACTTTTTTTCCCATTGCTGCAACAAAATATCTGACAAAAGCAACTTAAAGAAGGGGAATTAATTTAGTTTAAAGTTTTAGGGGACAGGCCATCATGGTACAGAGGTCACAGTGACAGGAGTGTGAGTCACCTAGTCACATTGCATTCCCAGTCAGGAAACTGTGATGAAAACTGGTGCTCAGGTCATTTTTGCCTTTTCTTGTAGTCAGTAAGCTCATACCACAGAATTGCATTAAGCACATTTATAACATGTCTTTTCACCTCAGATAATCTAATCTAAAATGTGTTTATCTTCCTTGTTTATGAAACACTGTCTGTGTTAACATTCATATAGCTCTTTATCCACATTATACTGAATACTGGTTTTCTAAAATTTATTTGTGATGATCATTTTTTGTGGGCAAGACAGTTATTAATAGCATAATTCTGACTGAACCAAACACATTTTGTTTGTAAGTTTAAAATATATACTATTTTCAAAAGGGAAACTTAGTAGCTATGTATCTATGGTGGCTTTAGTGTGATTAGTTCCCATAAGCTCAGAGGGAATAGCACTATTGGCAGATATGACTCTGTTGGAGTAGGTATGGCCTTGGTGGAGGAAATTTCTTACTGTAGAGGCAGGTGTTGAGGTCTCATACATGCTTAAGCCATGACCAGTTTCTCAGTTCACTTCCTGTTGCCTCTTATTGAAGATGTAGGACTCTCAGCTAGAGAGAGCACCATATCTGCCTTTACATGTCCATCATGTCCTACCAAAAAGATAATGGGATAAGCCTCTGATACTGTAAACCACTTGATTAAGTATTTTCCTTTTTAATAGTTTCCATAGTCATGCTGTCTCTCCACAGCAAGAGAAATAATTACTAAAACAGAAATTGGTACCAGGGACTGGGATATTGCTGTGAATAGCCAGATTAAATTTTTTGTTTGATTGTTTGTCTCTTTTAAAAATATGGACTTTGGTAGTTTGCATTAAAAAAAAAGTAGTAAAAATCATTAAGGGATGCTTTAAGTTATATACTACATGAAAGACAGCTGTGCTAAGAGTTATTTTAATAATATGGACATGACTTAAGTTTTAGAGAAGGAGAATAGTAATATGTCACCTAGAGATATTCTTGTGATATTTTGGAGAACAATGTGGCTGCTTTCCGCCATATTCTGCAGTCTGCCTGAGATTAAAATGAACAGATTTGAACTAATTCTTTTGGCACAGTATATATCAAAAACAGCCTAGTATTGACTCTATTGCATGGTTATTCCTGGTCACTCTTATAGAGATTTACAATGAAAAGGGTCAAGCTGAACAAGTAAAAAATATAAAATGTACAATTTGTGGAGAAGTGGAACACTAGGATGTGGAATGGAGTTGACTTATTTATTAAAAGAGGTTATTAGATGAAGAAGTGAAATAAACAAATTGGTGACCTCAGCAAAAGATTCTATTAGCTGATTTTAAAGTTTTGAAAAATAATTAGAGAAATTCTTAAAGAAAGATGGGGTGGTGCACACATTTGATATAAACACTCAGAAGGCAGATGCTGGTGAATCTTTGAATTTGAGGCCATCCTGGTCTACAAAGCCAGTATCAGGACAAACAAGGAAATTAAAAAAAAAAAAACATTGAAAAGAGAAAGTTAGTGAAGATATAGCTGAGCTAGAAGGCCATGTTCAATCCCAGTAATCAGAAGTACTTGGCGGCTTTAATCATGTGGTTCTGGAGTCAAAGATAGAAGAAAGAGGTTATGGAATTTGTCTTTGTGATTAAGAAATGCCTCAGAGAGCTGCTGAGAAGCCAAGGACAATGGCACTGGGTTTTGATTCTACTGCATGTACTGGCTTTGTGGGAGCCTAGCCTGTTTGGATGCTCACCTTCCTAGACCTGGATGGAGGGGGGAGGACCTTGGACTTCCCACAGAGCAGGGAACACTGACTGTTCTTTGGACTTGAGAGGGAGGGAGAGAGGAGGGGGAGGTGGGGAGTGGGGGGAGGGGGAGGGAAAAGGGAGGCGGGAAAGAGGCAGAAATTTTTAATAATAATAAAAAAAGAAATGCCTCAGAGACCAGGAATGTGTCAAGGATGCCTAGATAAGCCACTGTATGAAGCTGTGAAGTTAAAGCCTGAAATGCCTTTGAGACTCCAAAATGTTGAGGTCATAGTACCTTAAGGTACTTGTTGAAGAGAACTGCTAAATGTCAGTGCAACCAGCCCAAGAAAAAGAGATATGTTTCAGTCAGCAAAGCTGAAAGGAGACAGAGATCTGAAAAATGTTAGACCTCAGATATGGATATGCAGAGTATGGAGTTTTCCCAGCTGGTTTTTGATCTTGCTTTGGTCCAGTATTTTTTTTCAGCATTTTTTTATTATGCTTCTTTTCTATGTTTTAGAATGGTAATATATATCTTATGCCATTATATGATAAAAATATGTGACTTGAATTTATTATTATTAATATTTGTTTTTTTTTTTTTTTTTGAAAAAGGGGTTCTCTGGGCAGCTGAGGAGAGGGAGCCTGAAATGGCCCGATCCTATAGCCATACTGATGAATATCTTGCGTATCACCATAGAACCTTCATCTGGCGATGGATGGAGATAGAGACAGAGACCCACATTGGAGCACTGGACTGAGCTCCCAAGGTACAAATGAGGAGCAGTAGGAGGGAGAACATGAGCAAGGAAGTCAAGACTGCGAGGGGTGCACCCACCCACTGAGACAGTGGGGCTGATTTAATGGGAGCTCACCAAAGCACCAAAGCCAGCTGGGCTGAGACTGAAAATGCATGGGATAAAACCGGACTCTCTGAATGTGGTGTACAGTGAGGGTTGACTGAGAAGCCAAGGACAATGGCAATGGGTTTTGATCCTACTACATGTACTAGTTTTATGGGAGCCTAGTTTGTTTGGATACACACCTTCCTAGACCTGGATGGAGGGGGAAGGACCTTGGACTTCCCACAGGGCAGGGAACCCTGACTGCTCTTTGGACTGGAGAGGGAGAGGAAGGGGGATGATAGGAGGGGGAGGGAAATGGGACGTGGGGGAAAGGCGGAAATTTTTAATAAAAAATAAAGCAAAAAAGAAAAATGGGTTCTCTGTAACTTTGAGGCATGTCTTGGAACTAGCTCTAGTATACCAGGTTGGCCTTGAACCCATAGAGATCTTTCTGTCTCTGCCTCCCAAGTGCTGGGATTAAAGGCGTGTGCCACTACCTCCTGGCTTGATTTTTATTTTTCTGTAGTGGATTACAGTTAAAAAATTTCATGAATCTCGGAATGGATTCTCAACTTTAGCATTTAAATAATTTTGAGATTGTCATAGAC
Organism: Neodon shergylaensis; assembly: GCA_025134845.1. Classification (NCBI taxonomy): domain Eukaryota; kingdom Metazoa; phylum Chordata; class Mammalia; order Rodentia; family Cricetidae; genus Neodon; species Neodon shergylaensis. The sequence continues at coordinate 1,903,855 of JABTXL010021306.1, read as the reverse complement.
TATGGAACTTTTGAAATTAGTCTGAATTTATTTTTTTCCAGTATGATATTGAGGGTCAGAGAGTGGAATGTGGTAGTTTGCAATAAAGTAACACTACTAGGGTGTGTGGTCTTATTGAAGTAGGTGTGGCCTTCTTGAAGAAGTGTGTCACTTTGGAAGTGGGATTTGTTGTCTCATAAATGCTCAGCCAGTCACAGTGTCTCAGACGTCTTCCTACTGCCTGTGTATCAAGGTATAAGAATTCCAAGCTTCCTTTCTTGTACCATGTCTTCCTACATACTACCATACTCACAGGTGCCGTGTTCCACAATGATGAAAATAGTCTAAAACTCTGAATTGTAAGCAAACCACGACAGCTAAATATTTTTATTTATAAGAGTTACCATGGTCATGGTATCTCTTTACAACATTAGAAATCCTGACTAAGACAGGCAAATATCCAAAGGAATATTCACTGTACCATATGGGCACCTTCTCAACTATGTTTATTGCTGCTTTATTCATAATAGCCAGAGGCTCTAAATACCCTAGATGTTCTTCAAGAAAATAATGGACAAAGAATATGTAGCTCATTTATACAAGGGAATATTACTTAGCTGTTAAAAGTGACATTAAGAAATTTGCCTGGGGGGGGACACCTCTGATTAAGGTTACCCAGATTCTAAAAGATAAGTATGGCATTAATTTGAATATGTGGATAATGGCCTTTAAATAAATGGAAAACAAGCTATAATGTATAGTCCTAGAGAGGTCAGATATAGAGGAAGGAACTAGGCAGAAAACATGGATCTCCCAGGGAGGCAGAAAAAGATTAGATATTATGGTAAACAAAAGATGTGCAAAATGGTAAATGGGGAATCATGTCGGTCAGGGAGGGAAGGTAGAGCTGAGGGAGAGAATGTTGGGAGATGCAGCTCTATATTAGAAGCATTTGTGAAGTGGTATGAAAACCTAGTGCAGATGATCCTAACGAATTCTCCAAATACAGAACAAGATTGAATCCCAACTGGCCATCACTTGTCACCAAACAAATCTTCTAATCCCAGTATTTTGGGACACAGCCAATTAAGACTTTGGCAAATGGGTATCCTTGAAAATCACAAACAACCCAGATAGTTACAAAAATATTAGGCTGCTCTCTGCAAATGGACAATGAGTCTACATTGCTGACACCAACACCCATAAACCTCATTGAACATGGAGAGGTAGAGCTAGTGCATACATGGAATCTTCACCTCTATCTTCTAATATCTTTGGTAGATACTCTGGGAAGGTATCTTCAGGATATCAAAAGAGAAATAAAAACATCAACCCAGCCACAAAACCTGTGATTTATAATCCTGTCCTGCCTGTAAAATATGCTAGGGCGATAGTAATACAAAACCTGAGGAAGCAACCAATCAATATCAAATTTGAATTAAAGCATACTCCATGAAATGGAAAACATGACTAACAATGCTTGGGTGACCAAGAACCAGATACCAGATGGTCCAGAGATCAGAAGTGAAACAAGAAAAAACTACTTTTTAAAAAAGTTTCAATGAAATAACTTCCAATGATATTCTTCTGTACATGTAGAACATTTCCTTGATTAGCCATCATCAGAGAAGTTTCATCTGCCCAGATTGGAACAAATGCAGAGAACCAGGCTAGAATTATGCAGAGTGAAAGAGAAATGTTGGTAATCACAGCAGTAAATGAAATTTCTTTATCAAATTCCTCAACTCAGAGCTTAGGGAGCCCCACAGAAAGTATTTTGGAAAATGTTTAAGAGTCAGATGGGATGGAGAAAACCAAGAAATCAGATACTTCTAAATCACCTGAGCAAATCTCATATGAACTCACACACACAGAGTACCGATTGCATAGACAACATGGGTCTGTATTAGGTCTTCTGCATATACATTATGCCTTTCAGTTTAGTGAGACTCGTAAGTATATAAACCATTCTTTATTCTATTGCCTTTCATTGGGCTCTTTCCCTTCTGTTGGTTTGCTTTGTCCAAATTCAGTGTGATAGGTTTGTTTTATCTTACATTTAATATTTTGTTCTTATCTCTCAGAAGCACATTCTTTTCTAATGAGAGGCAGAAAGGGAGAGGCTCTGGATGTGAAGGGAATAGAGAAGAACTTTGAGGAACTGAGGGAGGGAAAACTGTAATTAGCATTAGCTGCATAGAAACAATATAATTTTAATAAAAGGGGAGCAGAAGAAAATTTCCCACCCCCAAGTATATACAGATGCTGAATTTTTGTTAATTTTAAATATAGTCAATATGGAAGCCAAGGTTAGACATCAAAATTACCTTCCAAAATACTACTACTGGTTGCGCACTAAGCTCAATACAATCCTGTGGGGAATCCTAAATATTCAAGATAATCCCATGATGTAATGTCAATGCAAGCAAAAAGTATAATATAAGTAAGTCCAGTAAAGCTCTATAATTAGATACTAGTGAATGGATGGGTATAATCATATGAAAAATGATTATACTGGTGCTAGAAATATGGCTACACGGTGTAAAGTGTCATTTGTACAAGCATAAAGACTGACTTGAATCCCTATCATTCATGTAAAAGCTGAACCTGGTGTAGTATATCTGCAACCATAGCACTAAGGAAAAGGGACAGGGAGATCCCCAGAGTTCATTGCCAGGCAGCCTGGAGACTCAGTGAGCTCCACATTCACTGAAAGACCCATTCTCAAAATATAAGATGGAGAATAATTGAGAAAGATATCCTGTATCAACATCTAGCTGCCACATACACTCCTATGAATATGAACTTGCAGACATATATTTATGTGCACTCAACACACACACACACTCCTAACATATCCACTTACACACACACACACACACACATTTTTTTAAAGAAAGAAAAGAATATATCCCTGCTTGGATAAGGTTTGCTAACATGAGTAAACACTTCATTGTTTTCTTATTTGTTCTTTTAGGCTGACTGTAAATCTATATCCTAATACATTCTAGGCCACTATGTTACTGCTGATTTTCCACAGAGTCCCTGAAATTTGCTTCTTCAAAGGAGAAGTAAAAGAAGATGAAGTTTTAAGTAAAATGTTCAAAGGAAATATGAGGTGGCAGACTGCCATTATTGGATTTGAAACAGAGTCTAGTTTTCAGGGTTAACAATGCATTGAGAAATTTTTCATCATTTGTATTTTAAAAAATATTACCAGTACCTACTTTCAACCTATAAAGCTTCACATAGAAAGAACTATGTGGGAAGGGTCATCACAGGTTATCATGCTGGGCCACAAGAAAAAGCTATGCATGATTGGAAGTGCTTCAAGGGCAAAGAACTCCAACTTCAAGACCTAGCCCTCTGTGAAAGAATGACAGTTACAGTCTTAGAGATGAGATACTCCTGGGAGTATTTGCTCTCAAGTGCCCAGAGAATGTTATTGCTAATTTTCATTTTCATAAAGTGTCCAGGGAAGATGACATATGATGTTTCCTTTGAGTTTCCCCTGGGCACCACTAGGTATGAGGTTTTCTGAAAAAGATTTGGTCTGTCATGCTCTCCTGTGCACCATAGCAAATCTGTGGCTTCCTTCTACACCCTGTCACCTTGCCAGAGAGGTTGTAGTAGTGAGGCTCTAAAAGGCCACCTTGAAGTAAAAGTAAACGACATTCACTGTGAATGATATCAAATAATATAAGATGAAGGAATCCAAGTTTTAAAAGGGATAATATAAGAGGGCGACTGATTTTTTGGAGTTGATCTTGTACCCTGCCACATTACTGAAGGTGTTTATCAGCTGTAAAAGTTCTTTGGTGGAGTTTTGGGGGTCGCTTATGTACACTATCATATCATCTGCAAATAACGAAAGCTTAACTTCTTCCTTTCCAATTTGAATCCCCTTGATCCCCTTATGTTGTCTTATTGCTATTGCTAGAACTTCAAACACTATATTGAAGAGGTATGGAGAGAATGGACAGCCTTGTCATGTTCCTGAGTTGAGTGGGATGGTTTTGAGTTTCTCTCTGTTTAATTTGATGTTAGCTGTTGGCTTGCTGTATATAGCTTTTATTATATTTAGGTATGACCCTTGTATCCCTAATCTCTCCAAGACTTTTCTCATAAAGGGATATTGAAATTTATCAAATGCTTTTTCAGCATCTAATGAAATGATCATATGGTTTTTTTCTTTCAGTTTATTTATATGATGGATTACAATGATAGATATTTGTATGTTGAATCAGCCCTGCATCTCTGGGATGAAGCCTACTTGATTATAATGGATAATTTTTCTAATGTGTTCTTGGATTCAGTTTGCCAGTATTTTGTTGAGGATTTTTTTTTTTTTGGTTTTTCGAGACAGGGTTTCTCTGTGGCTTTGGAGCCTGTCCTGGAACTAGCTCTGTAGACCAGGCTGGTCTCGAACTCACAGAGATCCACCTGCCTCTGCCTCCCGAGTGCTGGGATTAAAGGCGTGCGCCACCATCACCTGACAACATTAACTTTGTTGAGGATTTTTGCATCGATGTTCATGAGTGAGATTGGCCTATAATTCTCTTTCCTGGTTGAGTCTTTGTCTGGTTTTGGTATCAGAGTAACTATAGCTTCATAAAAGGAATTTGGTAATGACCCTTATGTTTCTATATTGGGAAATACATTAAGGAGTATAGGTATTAGGTCTTCTTGGAAGTTCTGGTAGAATTCCGCATTGAAACCATCTGGTCCTGGGCTTTTTTTGGAAGGGAGATTTTTGATAACAGTTTCTAGTTCTTCACGACTAACAGGTCTATTTAAATTGTTCACCTGGTCTTGGTTTAGCTTTGATGTATGGTACTTATCTAAAAAAATGTCCATTTCTTTTACATTTTCCAGTTTTGTGGCATACAGGCTTTTGTAGTAAGATCTAATGATTCTCTGAATTTCCTCTGTCTGTGGTTATGTCCCCCTTTTCATTTCTGATCTTATTTATTTGCATATTCTCTCTCTGCCGATTAATTAGTTTGGATAGGGATTTGTCGATCTTGTTGATTTTCTCCAAGAACCAACTTTTGTTTCATTGATACTTTGGACTGTTTTCTGTATTTCTATTTTGTTGATTTCCGCCCTCAGTTTGATTATTTCCAGTCTTCTACTCCTCCTAGGTGAGTCTGCTTCTTTTTTTCTAGAGCTTTCAGGTGGGCTGTTAAGTCTCCAATGTGTGCTTTCTCTGTTTTCTTTAAGTGGGCACTTACTGCTATGAACTTTCCTCTTAGCACTGCTTTCATCATGTCCCATAGGTTTGAGTATGTTGTCTCTTTATTTTCATTAAATTCAAGGAAGACTTTAATTTTGTTCTTAATTTCTTCCTTGACCCAGGTGTGGTTCAGTAGTTGACTGTTCAGTTTCCACGAGTTTGTCAGATTTCTGGGGGTAGCATTGTTGTTGCCTTCTAACTTTAATCCATGGTGATCTGATAAGACACAGGTGGACACTGATTTTTTTGTATCTGTGGATGTTTTCTTTGTTTCCAAGTATGTGGTCAATTTTCGAGAAGGTTCCATGAGCTGCAGAGAAAAAGGTATATTCTTTCCTATTTGGGTGGAGTATTCTGTAGATGTCTTTTAAGTCCATTTGCTTCATTACCTCCAATAATTCTCTTAATTCTCTATCAGGTTTCTGTCTGATTGACCTGCCCATTGGAGAAAGAGGTATGTTGAAGTCTCCTACTATTAGTGTGTGAGGTTTGATGTCTGCCTTGAGTTCTAGTAATATTTCTTTTACATAAGTGGGTGCTTTTATATTAGGGGTGTAGATATTCAGGATTGAGATGTCATCCTGATGAATTGTTCTTGTTATGAGTATAAAGTGTCCATCTCAATCTCTTCTAATTGACTTTAGTTTGAAGTCAGTTTTGTTAGAAATTAGTATGGCCACACCTGCTTTTTTCTTAGGACCATTTGCTTGAAACACCTTTTCCCAACCCTTTACTCTGAGTAGATGCCTGTCTTTGTGGTTGAGATGTGTTTCTTGCAAACCGCAGAATGTTGGATTCTGTTTTCGTATCCAATCTCTTAGCCTGTGCCTTTTCATAGGTGAATTGAGCCCATTAATATTAAGTGATATTAATGACCAGTGCCTGTTTACTCCAGTTATTTTTATCGTTTTTGGTAGTAGAGTTTGTGTGTCTCCCTTCTTTGAGTTGAGTTGGTGAAGGTTCACTAGGGCAGTGTTGGCAATGTTGGATTCCTTGGGATGTGATTTTCCTCCTATTACTTTCTGTAGGGCTGGATTTGTGACTACGTATTGTTTAAAATTGTTCTTAGCTTGGAATGTCTTGTTTTCTCCATTGATAGTGAACAGTAGCTTGGCTGGGTATAGTAGTTTGGGTTTGTATCCATGGTCTCTTAGTTTCTGCAGTACCTCTATCCAGAACTTTCTGGCTTTCATGGTTTCCATAGAGAAGTCAGGTGTAAGTCTGATTGGTTTACCTTTATAAGTTACTTGGCCTTTTTCCTTTGCAGCTCTTAATATTCTTTCTTTAACCTGTATATTTTGTGTTTTGATTATTATATGGCGAGGGGATGTTTTTCTTTGATCCAGTCTGTTTGGTGTTCTGTATGCTTCTTGAATATTCAAAGGAATATCTTTCTTTATGTTGGGAAAGTTTTCTTCCATAATTTTGTTAAAAATATTTTCTGGGCCTTTGAGCTGTGATTCTTCTCCTTCTTCTATTCCTATTATTCTTAGGTTTGGTCTTTTTATTGTGTCCCATATTTCCTGAATGTTTTGTTATGAGTATTTGTTGGCTTTGCTGTTTTCTTTGATCAGTGCATTTATTTTCTCTATGGTGTCCTCAGAATCTGAGATTCTTTCTTCTATTTCTTGAATTCTATTGAATATGCTTGTTTCTGTAGACTCTGCTCGTTGACCTAGATTTTCCATATCCAGCTTGTCCTCAATTTGTGTTTTCTTCCTTGCTTCCATTTCAGTTTTTAATTCTTGAACTGTTTCCATTACCTGTTTGATTGTTTTTTCTTGGTTTCCCAGGGTATCATGTACGTATTTACTCATTTCTTCAAACTTTTGGTTATACTTCTCATCCATTTCTATAAGGGCGTTTTTTACATGTTGTTTAAGGGACTCTGTTGCTTTCATAAATTCAATTTTTTCCTCTTCTTCTGTGTTAGTGTGTTCAAGTCCTTCTGTTGTTAGATCATTGGGTTCTGGTGTTTTCATGTTGTTTTTCAGATTGTTGGGTGAGTTCTTGCCTTGGCGCCTGCCCATCTCCTCCTATTGTTGCTATCTAATGGGTCTTTTAAATCAGGATCAGGTTTCTTTGCTGGCCCGGGTCTCCGCTTACAAAATGCCCTCATTCCGTTTCCTGGTTCCCGCCACGGGCCAAGATCCCTCTCACCACTCAGAAGGGTCTTCAGGACCTGGACAAGGCTCCTCATTCACCAGGGACCTGGCCAAACAAAGGCCTACCACTCTGCAGGCCAGCCACCAAAACAGAGAAACTCCAGTTGTCCTCTGCCCCGAGCTCCCGACCCAGCGCCCAAACAGGCTAAACTGGGTGGTCCCGTGGCCCTGTGGAAGGGAAGGTTGTGAAGGAGACCCCTGGGCGCAAGTTGGGATGGGTCAGGGAAAGAGAGGTCACAGCAGAGGAGGAGCAGCCCCAGCAGCAGGGACCAGTCCTCACAGACTAACCGGGGGTCAAGGGGTTTGGGGAATGCCCCCACTCTGTTTCCTGTGTCCTGCCGCCAGCCCAGAACACTCTCCCCACTCAGGAGGGTTCTCAGGGACAGGACCTCGCCTATACAAGGCCTACCCCTCTGCAGGCCAGGCCCCAAAAAACCTACTTGATTTAGTTGTAGTGGGGCGATCTGCTCTCAGTGTGGGCTTCACTGTTTCATGCTTGGACTATCCCACATCCAGCACTCGCGCCGGGTCTCCGCTGCAGGGTTGGGGTCTGCGCGCGGGGTCTCCGCCACCGGATTGGGGCTGCATATCCCCTTTTAAATATAAATATACAATTATAAACAATATTTGGGAATATGGGCATAGTTATATTCAGATTGCTTCCTGCTACTTGGGGGCACTGTTAATTGAGTCTTTTAAGGTGTATCTTGTATGCTAGGTTCACCTCAGTCACCAGTTGGGTGAAATAATTTTTTAAGGGTATTCACAGCAACCTTTCATGGGGTGTGGTCTATCAAACTATATTCTCATCTTCTAGGAAAACAAAAGAATAATCTGTTTTCCAACATATCCTTAGACTCAAATTTTGAAATTGAGATACCTTTATGTTGGTTTAACTTACCTGTCCATACAATGAAATGTCTCTTTGTACTTAGCTCTTTCATAGTCAAAAATTCAAAGAAAACACAATAATATACATAACCTAGACACCCTGAATGTTCCATCTATTTATTTATTTATTTATTTATTTATTTATTTATTTATTTATTTAAGATTTCTGGCTCTTCTCCACCACCACCTCCCATTTCCCTCTCCCTCCTCTGATTAAGTCCCCCTCCCTCATCAGCCCAAAGAGCAATCAGGGTTCCCTGCCCTGTGGGAAGTCCAAAGACCTCCCACCTCCATCCAGGTCTAGTAAGGTGAGCATCCAAACTGCCTAGGCTCCCACAAAGCCAGTATGTGCAGTAGGATCAAAAACCCATTGCCATTGTTCTTGAGTTCTCAGTAGTTCTTGAGTTCTCAGTAGTCCTCATTGTCCGCTATGTTCAGCAAATCCGGTTTTATCCCAGGTTTTTTCAGATCCAGGCCAGGTGGCCTTGGTGAGTACCCAAGAGAACATCCCCATTGTCTCAGTGTGTGGGTGCACCCCTCGTGGTCCTGAGTTTTTTGCTTGTGCTCTCTCTCCTTCTGCTCCTGATTTAAACCTTGAGATTTCAGTCCGATGCTCCAATGTTGGTCTCTGTCTCTATCTCCTTTCATCGCCTGATGAAGGTTAATATTCAGGAGAATGCCTATATGTTTTTCTTTGGGTTCTCCTTCTTATTTAGCTTCTCTAGGATCACTAATTTTTACATGGCTGATTTTACTCCTTTTAATCTATTACTATCTGTACTGTCACTTTAAAGACTTTTTTTAAAAAATGATTTACTTCTTTTCCAACTCTCTATACTCTGTTTTTCTCTCTCCCCAGCCTATATACATTTATCCAACATTGTGACTCATTTAGAGTTCTGTTATGTTTGAATCTGCCCTTATTGTATTTTCTGTAATCCTTTACTGTTTGGAAGAGCTTTTAAAATGGTAAGCAGCTTGGCCACAGCAGCACAGGGTGCTGGCTTCACCTCTCTTCTGCTTTTCAAAATGATGGACGTACCATTACTGCCTGGTCTGTTAGGACTCAGCACTTTAACTCTGAGAATGAGCATGCAGCAATAAACCTTTTTTACCTGAGTAATCGCTAAATCTGCCATGCAGAACACTGTGCAGCCTGAATATATCTCTTTGTGTGGTGGTGGGAATCTGCCATGCTCTCCTGCCTGTGCAAGCCTAGTAGACCTGATCCTGCCACCCGCCCAGGCAGGGACCACTGAACCATGGACATGGTCTCAGCTACTTTCCTCCTGACACTGAGTGGGCACACAAACACTCAAGCCCACAAATGCCATTAGCCAGTGTTCATGCTGGCTGCATGGCCCAAAAGCTGCATTTTAAAACTGCATGGAATTCGTTGTGTTATAGATAAATCAGAAAATCCTCTCTTAAAGGAGCTGTGTCACACCACCAGCAAACATTAAGAAGCTGTGATAAACTCAGTATTTTTGTGTTTAGAATTCCTTTTCAAACTCTTTCAGGTTTTAAGTGGATTTAGTTGGCCACATGGATGCCAATTTGCAGGAGAAGAAGTCATTTGCTCTTCCCAGCTGCCCAGCTAGCTTACAACCAATCTAATAACACAGAAACTGTATTATTTAAAACACTGGTTGGACCATTAGCTCTAGCTTCTTATTGGCTAATTCCTATATCTTAATTTAACCCATTTCTATTAATCTGTGTATCACGACAAGGTCATGGCCTACCAGCAAAGTTCCAGCATTTTTACCTTCAGCAGCAGATCCATGGTGTCTCCTTACTCTGCCTTCCTTTCTCCCAGCATTTCATTTAGTTTTCTCTGCTTAGATCTGTTCCCCTACAGCTCTGCTATAGGCCCAAAGCAGTTCCTTTATTAACTAATGAAAGTAACACACAGACAGAAGGACATCCTACACCAAAATACTAATTGTAATTGGTCAATAAATACTATGCAAGGAAGAAATGAATTTGGGAGTGAGAGATAGTAGAATCCTTGCAGGAGATGGAGGGCAGTAGTGAGGGGTGGATATGATCAAGACATATTATTAGTGGGAATAAAATTTACATAGCAAAAATTAAACTTAAAAACTCACCAGCAAATAATTAAAACCAAGTTTACATACTCTGCAGAGCTTGTGGAGACTATTCATTGTTATCAATTTCAATTTTACATTTACTCAAGACTTTGGAAGGTTGAAAGAATTTGCTTAAAGCAAGAAACTGTGAATGTTCAAGCCTCAGAAGTAGATGAAATGAAATGATGCTTCTCCACTAAGCACTACAACCTTTTTGTCTGGTGGCAGTAAGCACCTTTGTTATAATCAACTTGAGCCTACATGCTCTCAGTCAGGTGTTTTCTCAAAATTCAACAGAATGGCCTAGTCTAAGAGACAGAACTAGGCTGCTTTCTACACCTGAGCCTCTGAGCTGCAACACTGCATTCACCCTGTTCTCCAAAGGCTGGTCTTATGGAGCATTGCATATTTCATCAGGTGTCTTCCACTTTGTTGGCATATATTAGTCATAAAAAAGGAGTTTCATTAGGACATGTTATTCATATGTAAATGTGCCTTGTTCATATTCTTCCCATTACCCTCTATTATTCTCTCCCCAGTCATGGAATATAAAAAACATTTTACCTTATGTTTTGTAAATTCTGCCATTTTTGTATTCTGTGGTATTTTGTGACCACAAATATTATAATACTGTAAGAATTCACTAGATAATATAGGAAGCTTTATTTACATTGAATAAATACTGGCAAAAGAGTGATTTATCTCTAAAACTTTATAGACAAATAGAACCTGTCATTTTATGATATTCAGGAATGTGTATAATTTAAAACTCAGAAACTGTTTAAGATGAGGTTCTAGCAGGCCAAGAATGGTGATCACAAGTATAAGCATGGCACACATGTGCCAACAGGTTTTACCCTTTTCTCCCTTTCCCTCTCCCTTGGTTAAAACTGTTAGAATAAATTCCTAAAGCTAGTCATCAAATTCTGTTCTCTTATTTGACCACTGACCCATTCCTAATATAAAACATCAAGGTCCATTTATCAAAATTCATTAATTAGTTATATCCAATAAGGATTTAACAACTCACCCTGATATAGACTTGATGTGGGATTCCCCTCTGTATGCCATGAATAGGTTTTGTTGTTGTTGTTGTTTGTTTGTTTGTGTTTTTTTTTCATTGGTTAATAGAGAAGATGCTTCAGCCTAAAGCATGGCAGAATATAGCCAGGCTGGAAGAGATATGTAGAGAGTGTAGGTGGAGTCAGGGAGAAGGACTGTAACTAACACAGAAGACAGACGCTGGACACTGGATAGAACCATACAGGAAGGCCACAACCACGTGAAGATACAAAGATAAATAGAAATGGGTTAATTTAAGATATAAGAGCTAACTAGAGATATGGTTAAATGATTGGCAATGCAGTGTTTTAATTAATACAGTTTCTGTGAGATTATTTCAGGTCTCAGCCATCAGGAAATAAACAGTCTCTGCCTAAGGAAATGCATGCCAACATGGGACTATATCCACGTAAAACCTGAGATAGCTTGGAAAGGAATTGTAGGCAAAAAAAATCTTCTTGGAAGCTGGCATTTTTTTTTTCTGGGGGGATGAGTTCTGTTTGTTGAAGGTGAGCAAGACCACCATAGTTTCTTGAGAAGAGATGCAGTAAAAACTGCACAAATTCTTTAGGGAAAGGTAACTTTCTGGTTGATGATAGTTGCACATTCAGAGAAATAGGCTTTCAGAGGCAGTGAACATGCCTCTGCAATGTTTGACTGGGAAGAATAAGCAGGCAGGACTATGGAGTTGTTCCTAACCACACCCACATTGATGTTCACCCAAGTCATCATTGGCTTAAGGAAGAAATAAAGGAAGAAATTAAAGACTTCCTAACATTCAATGAAAATGACCACACAACATACCCAAATTTATGAGACACAATAAAAGCAGTGGTAAGAGGAAAGTTCATAGCACTAAGTGACTACATAAAGAAGCTGGAAAAAAATCTACAAGAGTGAATTAACAGAACATTTGAAAACATTAGAATAAAAAAAAAGCAAACTCACCTAAGAGAACTAGATGGCAAAAATAATCAAATTGAGAGATGAAATCAACAAAATAGAAACAAACAAACAAAAAAAAGCAATATAATAAGCCAAAGAGTTGGTTCTTTGAGAAAATCAACAAAATAGACAAATCTTTATCTAAACTAACCAAAAGGCAGATAGAGAATATACAAATTAACAAAATCAGAAATGAAAAGGGGGTACATAACAACAGACATGGAGGAAATACAGAGAACCATCTGGTCATATTTTGAAAACCTATAGCCCATAAAATTGGAAAACTGAAAGGAAATGGACAAATTTCTAGATAAATAACACTTAACAAAATTAAATCAAGACCAGATAAGCAAATTAAACAGACCTACTACTGCTGAAAAAATAGAAACAGTCATCAAAAGTCTCCCAATCAAAAAAAGTCTTGGACAGATAGTTTCATCTCTGAATTCTACAAGACTTTGAAAGAAGAACTAATACCAATACTCCTCAAATTATTCCACACAATAGAAACAGAAAGAACATTGCCAAACTCTCTTTTATGAGGTAACAACTACCCGGTTACCCAAACCACAGAAAGACATTACTAAGAAAGTGAATGACAGTCCAATCTCACTCTTGAACACTGATGCAAAAATACTAAATAAAATACTGGCATACTGAATCCAAGAACATATCAGAACCATCATCCACCATGATCAAGTCAGCTTCATCCCAGAGACGCAGGATGGTTCAACATATGAAAATCTGTCAATCTACCACATAAACAAGCTGAAAAATTAAAACCACATGATCATCTCATTAGATGCTAAAAAACTTTTAACAAAATACAACATTCCTTCATGATAAAGAAGATACAAAGAACATACTAAATATAATAAAGGCAATATACAGCAAGCCAACAGCCAACTTCAAATTAAATGGAGAGAAATTGCCAGTGATTCCCCTGAAAGCAGGAGCAATACAAGGTTGTCCACTCTCTCCATATCTATTCAATATAGTTCTGAGGTTCTAGTTAAATAAGACACCAAAAGGAGATCAAAGGGATACAAATTGGAAAAGAAGAAGTCAAATACTCACTGTTTGCTGATGATATGATAGTTTGTTTACATAAGCCATCCCAAACATTTTACCAAGGAATTTCTATGACTTATAAACACTTTCAGTAATTGATCAGGATACAAGATTAACTCAAAAAAGTCAGTAGCCCTCCTGTAGACGAATGGTAAAAGAGCTGGGAAAAAAAAATCAGAGAAACAACACCCTTCATAATAGCCATAAATAACATGAAATATCTTCAAGTAACTCTAACCAAACAAGTAGAAGACTTCTATGACAAGAACTTTAAATCTTTAAAGAAAAAAAAATTGAAGAAGTCACCAGAAAGTGGAAAGATCTCCCATTCTCTTGGAAGAATTAATACAGTAAAAATCACAATCTTACCAAAAGCAATCTAAAGATTCATTGCAATGCTCATCAAAATCCCAGCAAAATTTTTCACAGACCTCGAAAGAACAGTACTCAACTTCATATGGAAAAGCATAAAAATCCAAAATAGCTAAAACAATCCTGTACAATAAAAGAAATTCTGGAGGCATCACAATCTCTGACTTCAAACTCTACTACAGAGCTACAGTAACAAAAATAGCCTGGTATTGGCATAAGAACAGACAAGAGGACAAATGAAACTGAATAGAAGACCTGGATATCAGTCCACACATCTTTGAAAACCTGATTTTAGACAAAGAGGCAAAAAATATCAAATAAAAAAATAAAACATATTTAGCAAATGGTGTTGCCATAACTGGATATAAACATGTAAAATAATGCCAATAGATCCATATTTATCAACATAAACAAAATGCAAGTCCAATTGGATCAAAGACCTTAACATAAAACCAGCCATACTGAACCTTATAGAAGAGAAATTGGGAAGTACACTTGCAAGCATTGGCACAGGAGACCACTTCCTAAATATAACTCCAACAGCACAGACACTGAGAGAAATAATTAATAAATGGGACCTCATGAAACTGAAAAGCTTCTGTAAAGCAAAGAATACAGTCAACAAGACAAAACAACAGCCTACAGAATGGGATAAGATCTACACTATCCCCACATCAGACAGAGGTCTGATCTCCAGAATATACAAAGACTCAAGAAATTGGTCATCAAAAGAACCCATAATCCAATTAAAAAAATGGAGTACAGACCTAAACAGAGAACTCTCAATAGAGGAATCTAAAATGGCTGAAAGACACTTAAGGAAATGCTCAACATCTTTAGTCCTCAGGGAAATGCAAATCAAAACAACTTTGAGATTACATCTTACACCTGTAAGAATGGCCAAAATCAAAAACACTGATGACAATTTATGCTGGAGAGGTTGTGGGGTAAAGGGAACACTCCTGCATTGCTGGTAGGAGTGCAAGCTGGTACAACCCCTTTGGATATCAGTGTGGTGATTTCTCAGAAAATTAGGAAACAACCTTCCTCAAGACCCAGCTATACCACTTTTTGGTATATATCCAAAGGATGCTCAATCATACCACAAGTACATGTGCTCAACTATGCTCATCGCAGCTTTCATAGCCATAACCTGGAAACAACCTAAATGCCCCTCGACTAAAGAATGGATAAGAAAAATGTGGTAAACTTACACAATGGAATACTACACAATAGAAAAAATAATGACATCTTAACTTTTGCAGGAAAATGGATGGAACTAGAAAACATTATTTTAAGTGAAGTAACTCAGACACAGAAAGACAATTATCACATGTAGTCACTCATAGGCAGTTTTTAAGCATAAAGCAAAGAAAACCAGCCTACCAAACACAATCCCAGAGAACTTAGACAATAATGAGGATACTAAAAGAGACTTACATACATCTGAGTAAATTGGGAGCATAGAGATTTTGAGGGAGGGTTTAAGGGAGTAGAGAAGAGGCAGGGAAGGGAGCCGAGAAAAATGTAGAACTCAATATAAATCAATAATAAAAGATTGAGTTATTTTCCCTACCATTTTAGATACAAACACAAACTTCCAAATGTTTTTTCTCTCCTCCTAAATTCTTCACTTGCAAATGTTTTACCAGTGAAAGTCAAAGAGTTGATGATAGACAGGAGATGTTGTGGTATTCTATTCCCAGATAAATATATCAGCAATGGCATTTCTCCTTTTATTTATTTATATACCAGGTTTATATTGCTTCTGACAGTATTTATGCTGATATGAACAAATCTTTTCATGAGAGTCACCTTTCATTGTTGTCATATATCTTCTTTTCTGGTGTTTTTCCCTTCTGGAAATAAATACTTTATTGATTTTTTCCATGTGAGCAAATAGTTTCCATATATACACAATACATTGTAAATATGGGTTTTGTTATGCAATATGTTTTAATGTACTATATTGTGTTTGTTGTATAAGCCATGATTTTGATGACAAGCAAAACAAACATCTCAAGAAAGAAAAAGACAGAAAATAATGACTATTAACTTGTAGCTAGAAGACATCTTTACAATAAATCTTTGGATTAAAAATACATGTGGCTATGTTTATGATGCATGGACATGCTTGTCAAGAAACATGTACCTGTGTGTGCAAGTACATGTTCTCAGTGTCTTTGTATAGTCCAAAAGTTAATGTAATATGTTTACCTCAGTCATTCTCCTATAAACTGCACCAGTTTCTTTCAGCACTCTACTTGCTACTCACTAGGCGCTACAGGAACTAGGCTTAAGATTTAAAAGCACAAACACAGAGACAGACAGACAGGGCCACAGGGACATCCTTGAAGCAAAAATGCCAAGAATGCACCATCCCATTACTGCACTCAGGGGTAGCTTATATAGGACTCTGGCCACGCCCCAGCTTTCTGGATCTTTTTGCTGCAGAATCATCAGAACACACTCCCCTGCCATCTGGGTTTAGTTCTCATAGCAGCTGCAGGCTGCTCAGTGTAGAGGAAAACAAGTTGTTTATAAGAAATTCAGGGTCTGGTGGTCCACAGTCTCCAACATTCTCCACCTTGAGATATGTTTTCCTTGAGTCAGAATTTCATTGATTTGACTAGGTTGGTCAGCCAGGGAGACCTAAGGCCCTGATGATCTCCATCATCAACCCCAAAATTAATGTGTGAAACGATATGCCCAGGTTTCCCAGTGATGAATCCTGGATCTATATGCTTGCATGACAAACTTGCAGCACTTTAGTGAGCCATGCTAAAATCCTGAATGAAAAATCTCATTTTAACTGTGATTTTTACACAAAGTCTGGTAATTTAAAAATTGTCAAGTAAAATCTGAGCTTAATAATAACTGGTGTCTGGTTAATCAAAATCTTCTGAGCTGCATTTTCACACAAGAAAAAGCTGTCTCTGCTAAAATTAGACTGCTAGCTTTGAAGGCTTCAGATCCTCCGAGCAGGGTCCTGCCACTGAAAATTACATGTGCGCTCTTGGCAAGTCCATTCATCTTAAGAATTTTCAAGAATGTCTTTTTATGGAGAATTTGGTGATAATTAAATGAAATGTGTGTCGGCTGCTTATTACAGTGTAGTATGTGTAGTTCTGGTTTTAGGTTTTATTTTTGTCAACTGTCCTTACTGCTGATGCTGCTTCTCAACTACCATTCTATCTCTGTTGCTTCCCTCATTCTATTCTCAAGAATATTCTTTCATCTATCCATCTTTTCATTTAACAGTCACTAACTATGAACTTCCTAACTGACAGGTAATCAGGAGGACATCAGTCATGCTGAAAAGCACAGGTGTCTACTACCACGAGGCTCCCTAGGAATTTGAAGTGAAAGTTGAAAAAGAAAAAAAAGGAAGAAGAGAAAAGAAGGAGGCACATAGTTATAAACAATATCAGAAAAACTAATTATCAAGAAAACCAAACAAATTCAGAGATATAACCCCAAGCAAGTCTATCATCTTCTTAACTACAGATTTTTACACCACACGAATCATAAAGCAGAGGTTGATGGTATTGATTAAAAAGGAGAAAAGGCAACATGGTGCAATCTAGTTAAATATAAAAATGGGAGACGACCGACGCAGAGGCTCGGCAACGGCAGACGACCGACGCAGAGGCGCCTGCAGACGACCGACGCAGAGGCGCCGGCAGTTGACCGACGCAGGCGGGCAACGCAAGAAGCAGGCTGCGGCCGGGACCGGCGGAGACTGGCGCTGCAGAGGATGCAGGTGGCAGGGACCAGCACACAACACTGAGAGCAGATCACCCCGCTACAACTAAATCAAAGAGGTAGGCCTTTGGTTGGCGAGGTCCCTGGCAAACGGGGTGCTGGGTCCTGTTCCTGAAGACCCTTCTGAGGGGTGAGAGGGATCTTGGCCCCCGCCTGGAGCCAGGAAACAGAGCGAGGGCAATTTGTAAGAGAAGCCTAGGGCCAGCAGAGAAACCTGATCCAATTTTAAAAGACTGATTAGATACCATCGATAGGAAGAGATGGGCAGGAGCCAAGGCAGAATTTCACCCAATAATCTAAAAAACAACATGAAAACACCAGAACCCAATGATCCTACAACAGAAGGACTTGAACACCCTAACACAGAAGAAGCGGAAAAAATTGACTTTATGAAAGCAATAGAGTCCCTTAAACAACATGTAAAAAACACCCTTATAGAAATGGATGAGAAGTATGAAAAAAAGTTTGAAAAAATGAGTAAATACATACAGGAGACCCTGGGAAACCAAGAAAAAACGATCAAACAGGTAATGGAAACAGTTCAAGAATTGAAAACTGAAATGGAAACAAGGAAGAAAACACAAATTGAGGAACAGCTGGATATGGAAAATCTAGGTCAACGAACAGAGCCTACAGAAACAAGCATAATCAATAGAATACAAGAGATAGAAGAAAGAATCTCATATTCTGAGGACACCATAGAGAAAATAAATGCACTGATCAAAGAAAACAGCAAAGTCAACAAATTCGCATCACAAAACATTCAAGAAATATGGGACACAATAAAAAGACCAAACCTAAGAATAATTGGGATAGAAGAAGGAGAAGAATCACAGCTCAAAGGCCCAGAAAATATTTTTAACGAAATTATGGAAGAAAACTTTCCCAACTTAAAGAAAGATATCCCTTTGAACATTCAAGAAGCATACAGAACACCAAACAGACTGGATCAAAGAAAAACATCCCCTCTCCATATAATAATCAAAACACAAAATATACACGTTAAAGAAAGAATATTAAGAGCTGCAAAGGAAAAAGGCCAAGTAACCTATAAAGGTAAACCGATCAGACTTACACCTGACTTCTCTATGGAAACCATGAAAGCCAGAAGGTCCTGGATAGAGGTACTTCAAAAACTAAGAGACCATGGATGCAAACCCAAACTTCTATACCCAGCCAAGCTAGTGTTCACTATCAATGGAGAAAACAAGACATTCCAGGATAAAAACAAATTTAAACAGTACGCAGCCACAAATCCAGCCCTACAGAAAATAATAGAAGGAAAATCGCAACCCAAGGAATCCAACATTGCCAACACTGCCTACAATAACTCAGGCATCTAGCGAACCTTCACCAGCACAACTCAAGAAGGGACACACACACAAACTCTACTGCCAAAAACAATAAGAATAACTGGAGTAAACAAACACTGGTCACTAATATCACTTAATATTAATGGTCTCAATTCACCTATAAAAAGGCACAGGCTGAGAGATTGGATACGAAAACAGGATCCAACATTCTGCTGTTTGCAAGAAACACATCTCAACCACAAAGACAGACATCTACTCAGAGTAAAAGGTTGGGAAAAGGTCTTTCAAGCAAATGGTCCTAATAAAAAAGCAGGTGTGGCCATACTAATTTCCAACAAAACTGACTTCAAACTAAAATCAATCAGAAGAGATCGAGATGGACACTTTATACTCATAACAGGAACAATTCATCAGGATGACATCTCAATCCTGAATATCTATGCCCCCAATATAAAAGAACCCACTTATATAAAAGAAATATTACTAGAACTCAAGGCAGACATCAAACCACACACACTAGTAGTAGGAGACTTCAATACACCTCTTTCTCCAATGGACAGGTCAATCAAACAGAAACCTAATAGAGAAATAAGAGAATTATTGGAGGTAATGAAGCAAATGGACTTAACAGACATCTATAGAACACTCTACCCAAATAGGAAAGAATATACCTTTTTCTCTGCAGCTCATGGAACCTTCTCAAAAATTGACCATATACTCGGAAACAAAGGAAACCTCCAAAGATACAAAAGAATATCAGTGTCCACCTGTGTCCTATCAGATCACCACGGATTAATGTTAGAAGGCAACAACAATGCTACCCCCAGAAAGCCGAAAAACTCATGGAAACTGAACAATCAACTACTGAACCACACCTGGGTCAAGGAAGAAATTAAGAAAGAAATTAAAGTCTTCCTTGAATTTAATGAAAATAAAGAGACAACATACTCAAACCTATGGGACACGATGAAAGCAGTGCTAAGAGGAAAGTTCATAGCACTAAGTGCCCACTTAAAGAATACAGAGAAAGCATACATTGGGGACTTAACAGCACACCTGAAAGCTCTAGAAAAAAAAGAAGCAGTCATGCCCAGGAGGAGTAGAAGACTGGAAATAATCAAACTGAGGGCGGAAATCAACAAAATAGAAACAGAGAAAACAATCCAAAGAATCAATGAATCAAAAAGTTGGTTCTTGGAGAAAATCAACAAGATTGACAAACCCCTATCCAAACTAATTAAACGACAGAGAGAGAACACGCAAATAAATAAGATCAGAAATGAAAAGGGGGACATAACCACAGACACAGAGGAAATTCAGAGAATCATTAGATCTTACTACAAAAGCCTGTATGCCACAAAATTGGAAAATTCAAAAGAAATGGACACTTTTTTAGATAAGTACCATATACCAAAGCTAAACCAAGACCAGGTGAACGATCTAAATAGACCTGTTAGTCGTGAAGAATTAGAAACTGTTATCAAAAATCTCCCTTCGAAAAAAAGCCCAGGACCAGATGGTTTCAATGCAGAATTCTACCAGAACTTCCAAGAAGAGCTGATACCTATACTCCTTAAAGTATTTCACAATATAGAAACAGAAGAGTCATTGCCAAATTCCTTTTACGAAGCTACAGTTACTCTGATACCAAAACCACACAAAGACCCAACCAAGAAAGAGAATTACAGGCCTATCTCACTCATGAATATAGACGCAAAAATTCTCAATAAAATAATAGCAAACCGAATCCAAGAACACATTAGAAAAATTATCCATTATGATCAAGTAGGCTTCATTCCAGAGATGCAGAGCTGGTTCAACATACGCAAATCTATCAATGTAATCCACCATATAAATAAACTGAAAGAAAAAAACCATATGATCATTTCATTAGATGCTGAAAAAGCATTCGACAAAATTCAACACCCCTTTATGATAAAGGTCTTGGAGAGATTAGGGATACAAGGGTCATACCTAAATATAATAAAAGCTATTTACAGCAAGCCGACAGCTAACATTAAATTAAACGGAGAAAAATTCAAAGCCATCCCACTAAAATCAGGAACACGACAAGGATGTCCACTCTCTCCATACCTCTTCAATATAGTGCTTGAAGTTCTGGCAATAGCAGTAAGACAACATAAGGGGATCAAGGGGATTCGTATTGGAAAGGAAGAAGTTAAACTGTCATTATTTGCTGATGATATGATAGTATACATAAGCGACCCCAAAAACTCTACCAAAGAACTCCTACAGCTGATAAACACCTTTAGTAATGTGGCAGGATACAAGATCAACTCCAAAAAATCAGTTGCCTTCCTATACACTAAGGATAAAGAAACAGAGAGGGAAATCAGAGAAGCATCACCTTTCACGATAGCCACAAAGAGCATAAAATATCTTGGGGTAACCCTGACGAAGGAAGTGAAAGATCTATACGACAAGAACTTTAAGTCTTTGAAGAAAGAAATAGAAGAGGACACCAGAAAATGGAAGGATCTCCCTTGCTCTTGGATTGGGAGGATCAACATAGTAAAAATGGCAATTCTACCAAAAGCAATCTATAGATTCAATGCAATCCCCATCAAAATCCCATCGAAATTCTTCACAGATCTCAAGAAGACAATAATCAACTTTATATGGAAAAACAAAAAACCCAGGATAGCCAAAACAATCTTATACAATAAGGGAACGTCTGCAGGCATTACCATCCCTGACTTCAAACTCTATTACAGAGCTACAATAGTGAAAACAGCTTGGTATTGGCATAAAAACAGAGAAGTCGACCAATGGAATTGAATAGAAGACCCTGACTTTAACCCACAAAGCTATGAGCACCAGATTTTCGATAAAGAAGCTAAAAGTATACAATGGAAAAAAGAGAGCATCTTTAACAAATTGTGCTGGCAAAACTGGATGTCAATCTGTAGAAGAATGAAAATAGATCCATATCTATCACCATGCACAAAACTCAAGTCCAAGTGGATTAAAGACCTCAATATCAAGCCGAACACACTGAACCTGATAGAAGAGAAAGTGGGAAGTACTCTACAACACGTGGGCACAGGAGACCACTTCCTAAGTACAACCCCAGCAGCACAGACAGTAAGGGCCTCATTGAATAAATGGGACCTCCTGAAACTGAGAAGCTTCTGTAAAGCAAAGGACACTGTCGCTAAGACAGAAAGGCAACCCACTGACTGGGAGAAGATCTTCACCAACCCCGCAACTGACAAAGGTCTGATCTCCAAAATATATAAAGAACTCAAGAAACTAGACCGTAAAAGGCTAAGCAACCCAATTATAAAATGGGGCACTGAGCTGAACAGAGATCTCTCAACAGAAGAAGTTCAAATGGCCAAAAGACACCTAAGGTCATGCTCAACTTCCTTAGCGATCAGGGAAATGCAAATCAAGACAACTTTAAGATACCATCTTACACCTGTCAGATTGGCTAAAATCAAAAACACCAATGATAGCCTTTGCTGGAGAGGTTGTGGAGAAAGGGGTACACTCATCCATTGCTGGTGGGAATGCAAACTTGTGCAACCACTTTGGAAAGCAGTGTGGAGGTTTCTCAGGAAATTCGGGATCAACCTACCCCTGGACCCAGCAATACCACTCTTGGGAATATATCCAAGAGAGGCCTTATCTTACAACAAAAGTATATGCTCTACTATGTTCATAGCAGCATTGTTTGTAATAGCCAGAACCTGGAAACAACCTAGATGCCCTTCAATTGAAGAATGGATGAAGAAAGTATGGAATATATACATATTAGAGTACTACTCACCAGTAAAAAAACAAGGACTTCTTGAATTTTGCATGCAAATGGATGGAAATAGAAAGCACTATCCTGAGTGAGGTAAGCCAGACCCAAAAAGAGGAACAAGGGATGTACTCATTCATATTTGGTTTCTAGCCATAAATAAAGGACATTGAGCCTATAGTTCGGGTTCTTAGAGAAGCTAAATAAGAAGGAGAACCCAAAGAAAAACATATAGGCATCCTCCTGAACATTATCCTTCATCAGGCGATGAAAAGAGACAGAGACAGAGACCCACATTGGAGCACCGGACTGAAACCTCAAGGTCCAAAGCAGAAGGAGAGAGAGCACGAGCAAGGAACTCAGGACCACGAGGGGTGCACCCCACACTGAGACAATGGTGATGTTCTATCGGGATCTCACCAAGGCCAGCTGGCCTGGGTCTGAAAAAGCCTGGGTTAAAACTGGTCTCACTGAACATAGTGGACAATGAGGACTACTGAGACCTCAAGAACAATGGCAATGGGTTTTGATCCTACTGCACGTATTGGCTTTGTGGGAGCCTAGACAGTTTGGATGCTCACCTTACTAGACCTGGATGGAGGTGGGTGGTCCCTGGACTTCCCACAGGACAGGGAACCTTGTTTGCTCTTTGTGCTGACGAGGGAGGGGAACTTGATTGGGGGAGGGGAGGGAAAGGGGAGGCGGCGGTGGGGAAGAGACAGAAGTCTTTAATAAATAAATAAATAAATAAATAAATAAAATAAAAAGAGCAGAAAAACAAAAAAAAAAGACTGCTCATGAACTCTCAAAAAAAATAAATAAAAAAATAAAAATGGATCAAAAGGAGTGAAAGTCTTAGACATAATATGCTGACTAGAAATTATTCTTCAAAAATCAGAAAACAAAGACACTCATGTTACAAACTTTTCTGAAGTATACAGGATAATGAAGTTGACTGGTGACTGTGAGGAGTGGAGGCATTGTCAGTGAGGAGCTTTGGTCATTGTAGATGGAGTCTAGGTATCTGTTGAAATACAAGGAGCAAGATGATGGCAACATAACCTTTAGAAATTCTTCAGACTATACCCTCATATTTTGTGTTTATTTTCCCCACAATAAAATAAAAAGCATGAGAATGAGAAACACATAACACGAATTTTAACAAGACTTAGGCTTTTGAAATGGCTCATTGAGTAAAAGTGATTGTTGGCAAATTTGACGATGTAAGTTCTATTCTTGGGTTCTTCACAGTGGAAGAAGAGAGTCCACTCTTGATATTTGTCCTTTGACATTAACATGGCACATT
This sequence comes from Neodon shergylaensis, assembly GCA_025134845.1. Classification (NCBI taxonomy): domain Eukaryota; kingdom Metazoa; phylum Chordata; class Mammalia; order Rodentia; family Cricetidae; genus Neodon; species Neodon shergylaensis. The sequence continues at coordinate 1,879,888 of JABTXL010021306.1, read as the reverse complement.
TTGGTTGTGAGACATGCATTAACACACTCATTAACATACAATGAATAAATCTTGGTTACTAAAAATAAGACAGATAATTATAATAATGTTATAATATAAAAAACAATATTTAGAAAAATGCTTAATTTATGCAAACTATGTGAAATCAAAGATGATAATTCTTCAGAATGGCAGAATAATATGTTGACATTGTTATATGTACTGCACATCAGAATGTCAAAATTCATGAGATAAAAGCTGTTAGATACAATAGGAGAAATAGGCTAAGTCACAGTCAGGATCCAAGATACCAACATATCTCTGTCCATACCTGACTGACCAACCATGCAGAAAATGAATAGGGAGATAAACAGCCTCACAGTGTTGTCAATAAAACAGCTACAATTGACATTTGTACAGTCATTTACTCAATACCAATAGAACATACTTTCTCAATGTCATGTGGGTAAACTATCATTCTTGTTTTAAAATGAATCTCAACAAAAATATAGTAACAAAAGTAATGGAAAATATGCTCTCAGATAAAAGTTCTCAGAACCAATTTAGAAATCAACAGAATAAAACTGGGTAGAGGACCATGAAATATGTGGGATTTGAGAGACACAATTTTTTCATCCTTGAATGAAGAATTTCAGAAGAAATTTAAGTAACCTTCTAAACTAAACTAAATGAAAATGCAATGCAATCATTTGTATTTGTCACACGCATCTAGAGTGATGCTTGTGGGGAAATTTATTACACTAGATTTACAGACTAGGAAACAAAAAGAACTAACACCAAGAATCTAAGTTACCAAATGAAACAAAAGTGTAGAAAGAGCATTAAACCCATGCTTGGAAGAACAAAAGAAACAATATAAAGGAAATTAAAGAAAGAAACATAATATAGATCAATGAAACATATATTGGTTAATTGAAATTATATTTCACAAAATTAATCAATCTTTTCAGTAGAAGGAGAGGAAAGAAAGAGGTACAAAGGATAAAAGAGTTAGAGAAAGTAAGAAAGAGTAAAGTAGATCAAGAGATGTCAATGGAGAAGGGGAGAGGTGATGGAATATTTCAAGCAAATCATAGATCTTGGATAGACAAAGTCTTAAGATAGATACAAATAATACACAGCCGGACACTGTAGAGATGAAATCTTGGTATTACTCTTACAGTAAAAACTGCCACTCATCAAGGGTTCTCTTAGGAATACCAATCTCTAGCAACAGGATTCACCATTGACTTCACAATATGTTACCATTCTTTGAAAAGGCCAAAAGACCATCCAGTCATTACATTATTTCAGTGGCATTTTTTCTTGGAAGGGACATATAAACCTAGAATGATTTGCCATATATAAAAAAGAATGGTTAACACTATTATTTAAAGCTTACAGAGTTCTTGATATCCATAGATAAAAAATCACATGCACCATTGTTTCTGACCAGAGCTAGTTTCACAAAGAAGAAGCTGCAGTATGGCACGTAACCATGGATTCCAGGATTGTAATGACCAAGATATCATGCCAAAGAAGCATGCTATGGCTGGAATATGACTTTGATGGTAAAGTATTTGTCTAGCATGCACAAAGCCCTCGGGTTTCATCCCATGCTCTATAGAATACCAGGTGTGGTGATGTAAGTGTGTCTGTAATTTCAATATAAGATTCAAGGTTATGCTAAGCTATATAATGAATCCTGGGCTATAGGAGAACTTTTCTTTGTTTGCTTGTTGGCTTGTTTGTTTTCGAGACTGAGTTTCTCTGTGTTGCTGTGGAGGTAGTCCTGGAACTAGCTTTTGTAGACCAGGATTGCCTCAAACTCACAGATATCCACCTGCTTCTACCTCCTGAGTGCTGGGATTAAAGGTGTGTGCCATCACCGTCCAGTGACACCTTTTCTTAATGCAAAAGAAATACAAGTTTATTAGAATGTTGGAATGGACTGTTGAAGATACAGCTGAAAGGGCTCAGTAATAGAATGACTTTGCCCAGAAGTGAATGATTCACTAAGTCAGAACTTTTTCTTTGGCATGCTATTACAGATGGAAGAACATGGGTTTCATGTTAGCTATAGTCCTGAAGTGCGACTTTTCAATACTCTCAACAATATACTTGGGGCTCTGGGGCCGAATCCCGAGGGCAACCTAGCAGGCTGGAGCACCTTTGTTTCAATAGCCTGCCTGCAGCAAGCAAGGTAGGCGCTTTGTTTACGAACTACCCAACTAGCATGGATATCTGATCTTGGCACCAGGAGAGCCATCACTGGGGTGAGTTTTGGACCCTCAGCAGCAGCCCGGGACAGGAAACTCAGAAGTTCCTCATCCTCCCTATACTTCCTGGGCTTCCTGCTGGGTCTATACTCACAGCATACTGCCTCTCGCCCCCTATCCCACCCAGCTTGCATCCAGAAACCTCCTCTGTTCTGCCTCCCTTCCCTCTTGGGGCTCTGGGACCAAATCCGGAGGGCAACCTAGCAGGCGGGAGCTCCTTTGTTTCAATAGCATGCCTGCAGCAAGCAAGGTAGGCGGTTTGTTTACGAGATACCCAACCAGCACGGAGATCTGATCTAGGCACCAGGAGAGCCATCACTGGGGAGTGCCATCACTGGGAAGGTACATCAGTAGGCAAGGAGACCTGATCCTGTTAAAGAAGATCCATAGGGAAGCATTCGGAAGAAGAGATGGGCAGGCACCAATGCAAGAATTCACCCAACAATTTGAAAACAACTTGAAACCACCAGAACCCAGTGACCTCAAAACAGGAGGAAATGAACACCTTAATCAAGAAGAAGTAGAAAAAATTGACTTTATGAAAGTGATTGACGCCCTTAAACAGCATGTAAAAAATGCCCTTATAGAAATGGATGAGAAGTATAACAGAAAGTTTGAAGAATTGAATAAATCACTGAATGATACCATAGGAAACCAAGGAAAAACAATCAAACAGATAATGGAAACAGTTCAAGACTTGAAAACTGAAATGGAGGCAAAGAAGAAAACACAAACAGAGGGCCAGCTGGACATGGAAAATTTCAGTAAACGAATAGAGACTACAGAAACGAGCATAACCAGCAGAATACAAGAGATAGAAGAAAGAATCTAAGATTCTGAGAATAACATAGAGAAAATAAAAGCACTGATCAAAGAAAGCAGCAAGTCCAACAAACTCTCATCACAAAACATTCAGGAAATATGGGACACAATAAAAAGACCCAAATCTAAGAATAATAGGAGTAGAAGAAGGAGAAGTGCAGCTCAACAGTCCAGAAAATATATTTAATAAAATTATAGAAGAAAACTTTCCCAACCTAAAGAACGTTCAAGAAGCATAGAGAACACCGAATAGGCTGGATAAAAACAAAAAAAAAATCCCCTCGCCATATAATAATCAAAACACAAAGCATACAGAATAAAGAAAGAATATTAAGAGCTGCAAAGGAAAAGTCAAGTTGCTTATAAAGGTAAACCTATCAGACTTACACCTGACTTCTCTATGGAAACCATGGAAGCCAGAAGGTCCTGGATAGATGTACTGCAGAAACTAAGAGACCATGGATGCAAGCCCAGACTACTATACCCAGCCAAGCTTTCATTCACTATAAATGGAGAAAACAAAATTTTCCAGGGTAAAAACAAATTTAAACAATATGTAACCACAAATCCAGCCATACAGAAAGTAATAGAAGGAAAATCACTAACAAAGGAGTCCAACAATGACCACAATAACTCAGACATCTAGAGACCCTTCACCAGCACAACTCAAAGAAGGTAAACACAGAAACTCTACTACTAAAAATGTGACCGGAGTTAACAACCACTGGTCATTAATATCACTTAATGTCAATGGACTCAACTCACCTATAAAAAGGCACAGGCTAAGAGATTGGATACGAAAACAGGATCCAACATTCTGCTGTTTACAAGAAACACACCTCAACCACAAAGACAGGCACCTACTCAGAGTAAAGGGCTGGGAAAAGGCTTATCAAGCAAATGGACCTAAGAAACTAGCAGGTGTGGCCATATTAATTTCTAACAAAGTTAACTTCAAGCTTAAATCAATCAGAAGAGATGGAGAGGGACATTTTATACTCATAACAGGAACAATTCATCAGGATGAAGTCTCAATCCTGAATATCTATGACCCTAATATAAAAGCACCCACGTACATAAAAGAAACATTACTAAAACTCAAGGCAGCCATCAAACTGCACATGCTAATAGTAGGAGACTTCAACACTCCTCTCTCACCAATGGACAGGTCAATCAGACAGAAACGTAACAGAGAAATTAGAGAATTAATGGAGTTAATGAATCAATTGGACTTAACAGACATCTATAGAATATTTCACCCAAATAGGAAAGAATATACCTTCTTCTCTGCAGCTCATGGAACCTTCTCAAAATTGACCACATACTCGGTAACAAAGCAAACTTCCACAGTTACAAAAAAAAATATTAGTAACCACCTGTGTCTTATCAGATCACCATGGATTAAAGTTAGAATTCAACAACAATGCTACCCCCAGAAATCCTAAAAACTCATGGAAACTGAACAGTCAACTACTGCACCATACCTGGATTAAGGAAGAAATAAAGAAAGAAATTAAAGTCTTCCTTGAATTCAATAAAAATAAAGAAACAACCTACTCAAACTTATGGGACACTATGAAAGCAGTCCTAAGAGGAAAATTCATAGCACTAAGTGCCCACTTAAAGAAAACAGAGAAAGCACACATTGGAGACTTAACAGCCCACCTGAAAGCTCTAGAAAAAAAGAAGCAGACTCACCTAGGAGGAGAATAAAACTGGAAATAATCAAACTCAGGGCTGAAATCAACAAAATAGAAACACAGAAAACAATCCAAAGAATCAATGAAACAAAAAGCTGGTTCCTGGAGAAAATCAACAAGATTGATAAACCCCTATCCAAACTAATCAAATGGCAGAGAGAGAACATGCAAATTAATAATATCAGAAATGAAAAGGGAGACATAACCACAGACACAGAGGAAATTCAGAGAATCATTAGATCTTACTACAAAAGCCTGTATGCCACAAAACTGGAAAATGTAATATAAATGGACACTTTTTTAGATAAGTACCATATACCAAAATTAGACCAGGACCAGGTGAACAGTCTAAATATACCTGTTAGTTACGAAGAATTAGAAGTTGTTATAAAAAACCTCCCTACCAAAAAAAGCCCAGGTCCAGACGGTTTCAATGCAGAATTCTACCAGAAATTCCAAGAAGACCTAATACCTATACTCCTTAATGTATTTCCCAATATAGAAACATAATGGTCACTACCAAATTCCTTTTATAAAGCTACAATACCAAAACCACACAAAGACTCAACCAAGAAAGAGAATTACAGGCCAGTCTCACTCATGAACATCAACGCAAAAATCCTCAACAAAATACTGGCAAACCAAATCCAAGATCACATTAGAAAAATTATTCATTATGATCAAGTAGGCTTCATCCCAGAGATACAGGGCTGGTTTAACATACGAAAATCTACCAATGTAATCCATCATATAAATAAACTGAAAGAAAAAAACCATATGATCATTTCATTAGATGCTGAAAAAGCATTTGACAAAATTCAACATCCCTTTATGATAAAAGTCTTGGAGAGATTAGGGATACAAGGGTCATACCTAAATATAATAAAAGCTATTTACAGCAAGCCGACAGCTAACATCAAATCAAACAAAGAGAAACTCAAAGCCATCCCACTAAACTCAGGAACACAACAAGGCTGTCCACTCTCTCCATACCTCTTCAATATAGTACTTGAAGTTCTAGCAATAGCAAAAAGACAAAATAAGGGGATCAAGGGGAATCGAATTGGAAAGGAAGAAGTTAAACTTTCATTATTTGCAGCTGATATGATAGTGTGCATAAGTGACCCCAAAAACTCCACTAAAGAACATTTACAGCTGATAACCACCTTTAGTAATGTGGCAGGATACAAGATCAACTGTAAAAAATCAGTTGCCCTCCTATACACTAAAGATAAGAATGCAGAGAGGAAAATCAGAGAAGCATCACCTTTCAGAATAGCCACAAATAACATAAAATATCTTGGGGTAACTCTGACCAAGGAAGCAAAAGATCTATTTGACAAGAGCTTTAAGTCTTTGAAGAAAGGAATTGAAGAGGATACCAGAAAATGGAAGGATCTCCCTTACTCTTGGATTGGGAGGATCAACATAGTAAAAATGGCAATTCTACCAAAGGCAATTTATAGATTCAATGCAATCCCCATCAAGGTTCCATCAAAATTCTTCACAGATCTTGAAAGGACAATAATCAACTTTATATGGAAAAACAAAAACCCAGGATAGCCAAAACAATCCTATACAGTAAAGGATCTTCTGGAGGCATTACCATCCCTGACTTCAAACTCTATTACAGAGTTACAGTAATGAAAACAGTATGGTACTGGCATAAAAACAGAGAAGTCGACAAATAGAATCGTATAGAAGACCAGGATTTTAACCCACAAACCTATGAACACCTGATTTTCGATAAAGGAGCTAAAAGTATACAATGGAAGAAAGAAAGCATCTTCAACAAATGGTGCTGGCACAACTGGATGTCAACCTGTAGAAGAATGAAAATAGACCCATATCTATCACCATGCACAAAACTCAAGTCCAAATGGATCAAAGACCTCAATATCAGTCTGAACACACTGAACCTGATAGAAGAGAAAGTGGGATGTACCCTACAACAGATGGGCACAGGAGATCGCTTCCTATGTATAACCCCAGCAGCACAGACATTAATGGTAACATTGAATATGGGACCTACTAAAACTGAGAAGCTTCTGTAAAGCAAAGGACACTGTCACTAAGACAAAAAGGCAACCCACTGACTGGGAGAAGATCTTCACCAACCCTACAACAGACAAAGGCATGATCTCCAAAATACATAAAGAACTCAAGAAACTAGACTTTGAAATGGTAATTAGCCCAATTAGAAAATGGAGCATTGAACTGAACAGAGAATTCTCAACAGAAGAAGTTCAAATGGCCAAAAGACACTTAAGGTCATGCTCAACTTCCTTAGCGATCAGAGAAATGCAAATCAAGACAACTTTAAGATACCATCTTACACCTGTCAGAACGGCTAAAATAAAAAACACCAATGATAACCTTTGCTGGAGAGGTTGTGGAGGAAGGGGTACCCTCATCCATTGCTGGTGGGAATGCAAACTTGTGCAACCACTTTGGAAAGCAGTGTGGCAGTTTCTCAGGAAATTCGTGATCAACCTACCCCTGGACCCAGAAATACCACTCTTGGGAATATACCCAAGAGATGCCCTATCATATGACAAAAGCATTTGTTCAACTATGTTCATAGCAGTATTATTTGTAATAGCCAGAACCTGGAAACAACTGGGATGTCCTTCATTGGAAGAATGGATGAAGAAAGTGTGGAATATATACACATTAGAGTACTACGCTGCGGTAAAAAACAATGACTTCTCAAATTTTGCATGCAAATGGATGGAAATAGAAAACACTATCCTGAGTGAGGTAACCCAGACCCAAAAAGAGGAACATGGCATGTACTCACTCATAATTCGATTCTAGCCATCAATAAAGTTCACGGAGTCTATAATTGGTGATCCTAAAGAAGCTAAATAAGAAGAACCTTCATGTGGTGATGGATGGAGATAGAGACAGAGACCCACACTGGAGCACCGGACTGAGCTCCCAAAGGGCCCAATGAGGAGTGGAAGGAGGGAGAACATGAGCAAAGAAGTCAGGACCACGAGGGGTGCCCCCACCCACTGAGACAGTGGGGCTGATCTATTGGGAGCTCACCAAGGCCAGCTGGACTGTGACTGAAAAAGCATGGGATAAAACCAGACTCTCTGAACATGGTGGACAATGAGGGCTGATGAGAAGCCAAGGACAATGGCATGGGATTTTTATCCTACTTCATGTTCTGGCTTTGTGTGAGCCTAGCCAGTTTGGATGTTCACCTTCCTAGACATGGATGGAGGAGGGAGGACCTTGGACTTTCCACAGAGCAGGGAACCCTGACTGCTCTTTGGACTCTAGAGGGTGGGGGAGAGCTGTGAGGGGAGGGGGAAATGGGAGGCTGGGAGGAGGCGGAAATTTTTTTTTCTTTTTCTCAATAAAAAAAAAAGAAAGAAAGAAAACAATATAGAGGAATTCTGTCTTCAACTATTCTGGGCACTGCTGAGTTAAAACCCAGTATCCAAAAGGACTCGTGTCAAGACATATGTTAGGGGCTCAAGATCATCCAGCTATGACCTTCAAAAGCCTCATTTCTGCTGGGTGGTGGTGGCGCACGCCTTTAATCCCAGCACTTGGGAGGCAGAGGCAGGCGGATCTCTAGGAGTTTGAGACCAGCCTAGTGTACAAGAGCTAGTTCCAGGACAGGCTCCAAAACCACAGAGAAACTCTGTCTCGAAAAACCAAAATAAAAAAAAAGCCTTATTCCCAACCATCAGCCATTAAACAGAGTCCCAAGCAGCATAGGGCTTTGATTCTGCTTACCTGCAAGAGCTGTCTGTTGAGCAGATGAGGCAAGAGGAGGATATGTGGACCCAGCTTACCTGTTTGCTTTTCTGTAAATTACTCTGCAGAGAACAAGTTTAACTCAGCTGACAGAAGGACGAAATAGTCTTCAGAGATTGAGATCACCTAACTAGGCAGGCCATCATAGTCAGCAGATGAAATATGGTTGATATGTAGGGAAATGAAGGGATTCATGTCAAATAGAGTTACCAAATACAGAATAGAAATGCCATTTATTTTAATAATGTATATCTTCACAGTTGTCTGCAGACATATAAATCCAGGAAACATTGAGAAATTAACTCTCAGAACATATTTTGCATTACTGATTCATTAAAGTTTAAAGCAGACAAAGGGTCTGGTTCATGTCTGTCTCAAGAATCAATGGACCTGGTCTTGCTTCAAGTCCCTATTCTAATTTTCATGCTGGTCACCACTTTGCTCCTCAGCTCTTATATAATATATATAGAGTTACTGGGACCAGAGTCTTCATGCTCTAAATTGAATCCTTACCATAAACTGTGTGTGCATGTGTGTGTGTGTATGTGTGTGTGAAGGTGCACTTATGAGTGCATATACATAAACACATACAAATGATCTATCCCTTTTTTTAAGGACAATCACACACTACCTGTAGCTCACAGATTAAGCTGGACTGGTTAGGCAGAAAGTCCTCATTGTCCTCCTGTCTCTGCCTTCCCAGTGAATCGATAGCGTGTGTATAAGAGCACACCTTGTACTTGCACATAGGTTGAGAATCAGATGCATTTTTTAATTCTACTGGAGCAGTCATTGAACATAAAGAGCCACCTCTAACCCTCCAGAGTTATAATTTATAGCTTTCTCTAATCAAGTGTACTTCACCTACTGTCTAGCTTTCATCAATACAACTTTTATAATCTTCACCCTAACTTATGCACTTATTACTTGGAACTCCAAGCTGACATAAAAGTTTAAAAACATCATAAAATGTAACTATTAATAAAGATATCACTAGCAAACAAAATCTTTTTCTACCTGGATGCACAACTTTGATCTTTTTAGGAACCTCTAGGAAAATGGTCATATAAATAATGATAAAGGAGAAATAAAATTGTTAACCTTGATAAATGTTGGGTATTTTTAATTCTGCTACCTGAGACCATTTCAAGAAAGGAAATAGCATCATGGTTAGGTCCTAGCTGTTTCAATATACTCATCTTCCAAACATCATCCTGCTTTTTAATAAGTTAATTTTACTTTAAAAATGAGAAAAATCTTTTTCAACTTTATCTTCCAAATGCCATGAAATGAAATGAAAATGCATACTTTAAATTTGCTTGTACATCAAAAGTTCTATTTAAATATAGGATGGTGAGTATGACTAACTAGTAATTAACTTTTCCTGGATTTATATGACCAATATTGAAATGTGTAACTATCAATGATAATATTAAATTATGCAACGAAGTGATGCAATTGATTCCCTACATTTCTATAAAAGTGGTGTCAATATAAACAAAGACTGATTAGGATCCCCTCCCTTGCAAGGACATCTACTGTTTTGCCCATTGTTTTGCATTATCATCTAGTACTTGTTGAACTTTTTTTGATAATCTAAAGTGCTTTGATTTGGATACAAATACAAAAAGCTTTCTTTGGATACAAAATTTGTCTTGGGAAAAACTGGGACTGAATTCCCATGCTGCCTGGAACTAGATTACAGATGAACTCTGTTTCCATCAGCACAAATCTGAAGTCAGTGTCCCTGGCACCTGTGCTGAAATTCAGTTACTGACTTGATGGGGGCAATACAACTAGTCTCTAGTACAGAGTTTCCCTTTCATAGCATCATGGCTGTCACTAGAAATGTCATCAGCTAATTTGCTGGTCTTTTTGACCAGAAACAAAACAATTTGCCTATCCACCTATCTACCTGCAGTGATCCTGTCAGCAATGTAGAAGGGTATCTTAGTTCTTAGTTCTGGAAGCCATGACAGTTGTTGGAATGAGAAGATGGCTCAGTCTGTTAAATACTTGCTATAGCATCAAGATCCTTGTCTAATCCCCAACATGTAACGATAGCAGTATACATTTAGAAACCCTGCATCAGGGAGGTGGAGATAAAAGGATCTTCGGTTTTTACTAGGCTCACACAATTTGTAGAGCTCCAGGAAGAAGAAAATATTCAAAAATTTTTCTTTCAAAAATCTAAGAACATGGTATTTAAGGAACGATGCCAAGGTTGTCCTCTGACCTTTGTATGCTTCATGCAAGTATGCACACACATACAAATAACCACAAGGATAAACAATTTTCCTGACATTATAATTATTATTATTTATTTTTTGTTTTGTGGAATTATGGGAACATCTGTAGCCAGACTGGCTTCTTTTCTGTCCTCTTATTTTCTCAGAAGTCACAGGATTCCACTATGCTCCTTTTCTGATAAGCAATTACTCAGATTCACTGGAGATGGAGGCAAAATTAATTAGGTCACAAATCAAACTGATTCCATACAAAGCCATCGTAGTCACAAGGTGATTTCTCAACCCCCTTCTATAGCTTCCTTTCATTATTAGTTCATATAAGACTAGGGAGTTTCTAGCACAGATGGTGAGATAAGAGCAGCAAATTCCATCTGGACCAACCAGATGGACAAATGGATTAAACTTCTGCAAGCGAAATCATGAGCTTGGATTTTTGATTTTTTTTTTTTATTTTCTTAAATGAAAGCAGAGCTATTGTGCAGAAGGATCCTTCTCTTTTAGTAAAACAACATTAGGGGACTACTATCCTTGGCAACCAACTTTCCAATTTTAGAACTGAGTAAATTAAAATATTTCTTCATGACTATAATAGTCTAAGATAAATGAATAGAGAGCAGTATAGATTATACTTTGAGATAATTATTTAAGTTTAACGATTGTGACTTCATAATTACAGAAGGGTAACTAAGTTTGTAATCATAATATTTTATAATATTTTGAATTTTGATAAATATTTGTGCTCTCTAATTTTGATTGTCTACTTAGCACAATTTAGACACACCTAGGTAGAGAATTTTAATGAGGCATTGTCTAGGTGAATTTTTCCTCTGGACAGGTCAGGGGGAGGGAAAAGGTACTTATATTCATTGTGGTAGAGACACTCTCTGTGGGTTGTGTCATTCACTTGGCAGGACACTGGCACTCTGTATTGTGTAAGAGTGGAGAAAACCAACTGAGCACAATGTAATTGCGTTAGTTAGCTGTTGTCTGATCAAAACTGAGCATATACTGGAACTCTTTCCCATGGTGACACACTATAATCTGGAATTGTTAGCCAAATGGAACTTTTCTCCCACAAGTTGCTTTCATAAAGGTATTTTATAATAGTAACACAAAGAAGAGTTTTTATAATTGCAAAATTGGATGCATAATTATATAAGATTTGGAGTAAACAATTGGAGTATAACTTCACTGAATATTATAGCCAGATTACTATTTAAGTTTGTATATAAATATTAAGTTAGGGCTATAGATAGCTATGAAAATTGGGCAAATTATAGTTATATAAGTTAGCAATATAATTTTTTAAGAACTTTAAAGTGTATGTTTGTGACTGTGTGTAAATATGAGGTTCCGTGGTATGTATAAAAGACAATGGGTTTAGATGTGTCTTTATTAGATTATATTTTTTAAAATACTGTATAAACATGTATACATTTTCTGTTGTATCCCTACCAATCAACTTTAGTAGACTGTCTGAATTATTAGTTATTTTCAATTCTAACCTCCACACTAAATGTTCTAGTGATCTAGATAAACTTCCTTACTTGTGATGTGACAGTGGTACTTTCTTAGAAGTTAAGGAAGTTTGTATGTTTTAGCTCAGATCTGATTCTGTGATAGAGAGGCCTACTGTTAATTGCTCCAATCAGAAAGGTCTAGATGCAACTCACATCTCACTTTCCATTACTATATTTAATTTTCTCAACTATGAGGTGATGACAAATTTGTAAATTTAGTCAGTTGAGAGAGATGTCTAGGAAGCTCACATACAGAAATATAGCAACCAGAGGAAGGATTAACAAGGCTTATCTTGAGGAAAGCTGAGCAAGAAAAAGTGTGACTTCTCCAGATAGATAGATAGATAGAAGACAGATAGAAGATAGATATAGTTATAATTAAGAATGGTATCTCAGCGTAGAACTTTCTAATTACATTAGATTGCTGATCAAGAAGCCTGTGGGGTCTACCTGTCTCTCTCACCCAGAGCTGGATTTCAAAAGTACACTGACTTTTAAATGAGTGTTTTGGGGATTGAACATAGGTCCTCATGTGGACATTATAAGCACATTAGCCACTGAAATATTCTTCAAGCTCAACACTAAGAATCTTTGAAACACAACAAACAAAAATGATGCTTCTCTACAAACGGTTGCTTCATTCATCTGTATTACAGTGAAAAGGGTTGATATTAATGTATTTATTTTGGGAACATAAAACAGAATAGGAAAGATAAGGTCATCATTCTTTTGTTTTACAGAAAATCCAGTCAATATGTCTATGTGGTGGCTAATTTGTGTTGAAAAATAGCTGGATTCAAATCAAAATTAAAACACAAGCTACCAGACATGTCTGTGAGGTATTTCCTTCATCACATTATTCAAACCAGGAACACACTTCCTAAATCTGGATGGCACTTCTTGTGGCAACCCAGATAAAAGGACAGTTCTGCCCATGGATTATACAATCTCTAACTCCTAACTAGAATAAACACAAATTATATTTTAAAATATGCTCATTAATGAGTATAAATCTACTTTAAAGTATCTTTCACCACACTGCTTCTTTTTATTTTATCAACTATTTCTATTTGCTGCTGAGGTCGTCTTACCACAATTGTAACATACAGGCTAATCATTCATAGATATGACTTTGGAGATTCTTGCTTTTACCAGATTCATGCTTCTGTAGAAAATCTGAAGAGATGCAAATGTACCTAGAACTCTAAGACTCACAAGTGGAAAGATGACCCTGTAACCTCATCAAACAAAAGTATAACTATGATCCTGTTCACACTCCCAGGCTATACTAGCATAGTAACCTAAAAGCTCAAATAATGTGACCATATTTCATATTGCATTCTGTATGTTTCTATGTAAGTGTGGTAGGTATTTGTGACCGTGTATGTGTGTATGTGTGTGTGTGCTTACATGAGTGTGTATATATGTACATGCTTATATGAATGTGGCCATGACACACATATGAAGATCAAAGTATAGCATCCAGGAAACAGCTCTTTCCTGTTACCTTGCTTTCAGAGAGAGTTTCTCTTGCTGTTTCTACCAATTCACTGGATGTACTCTGAGTTAGCTTGCGTTTGAACTTCAGGGCAATTATCCTTCCTATCTACACTTCCCACCTTGCAGTTGGAGTTCTATATTTAGAAATGTAGACCACTATGTCTTGTTGGTGTGTTCATTTCAAATGTACATTCCAGGGAGTGAACTTTTGCAATCATGTCTTGTGTGGCAAGTATTTTTCTTCACTTTCCCAATTTATAGTTCCTTCCTATTTCATTATTTATGCTACTCCTCATATACTTACTATTTATGATGTAAAAAATAGGCACAGCCATGAAGGTATATAAGAAAAAACTGGTAAAGGAAGAATATAGCATTCCATCTTACTTAATGAAGAAGACGATATATGCTTAAGCATATAAACAGAATTTTTTTAAAATCTTGTTTATCATTTATGTAAAGTTATACTCATCTGACCAATTTCCAACATGAATAAAGGTCTCAGCTTTCTTGACTGAAAGTTCTCCAAGTGGTAGATGTATGATCTCTACCTCTGAATAGCTTAATATACTTTCTCTTACAGTTGACCCCTTCCTCAGTTTTAACCTGCCCTTTTTTCCTCATTATTCTCAATATAATTTTAAGAGCAGTTTTTTTTTAGTTTTGGTTTGCTTTTTGGTTTTCCAAGACAGGGTTTCTTTGTACAACCTTGGCTATCATGGAACTGGCTTTTTAGTTCTTGCTGGCTTTTACCTGTTCTGCCAGTTCTGGCTCCGAAGTGCTTAAAACTATGCACTATTGTTGTCCATCTAAGACTTTATTTATTTATTTATTTATTTATTTATTTATTTATATTAAAGATTTCTGTCTCTTCCCGACTGCTGCCTCCCCTTTCCAACCCACCCCCCAATCAAGTCCCCCTCCCTCGTCATCCCAAAGAGCAATCAGGGTTCCCTGCCCTGTGGGAAGTCCAAGGACCACCCACCTCAATCCAGGTCTAGTAAGGTGAGCATCCAAACTGCCTAGGCTCTCACAAAGCCAATACGTGCAGTAGGATCAAAAACCCATTGCCATTGTTCTTGAGTTCTCAGTAGTCCTCATTGTCCGCTATGTTCAGCAAGACCGGTTTTATCCCAGGCTTTTTCAGACCCAGGCCAACTGGCCTTGGTGAGTTCCCGATAGAACATTCCCATTGTCTCAGTGTGTGGGTGCACCCCTCGCGGTCCTAAGTTCCTTGCTCGTGCTCTCTCTCCTTCTGCTCCTGATTTGGACCTTGAGATTTCAGTCCGGTGCTCCAATGTGGGTCTCTGTTTCTGTCTCTGTCTACTTTCATCACCTGATGAAGGTTAAAATTCAGGAGGATGCCTGTTTGTTTTTCTTTGGGTTCTCCTTCTTATTTAGCTTCTCTAAGAACCTGAATTATAGGCTCAATGTCCTTTATTTATGGCTAGAAACAAAATATGAGTGAGTACATCCTATGTTCCTCTTTTTGGGACTGGCTTACCTCACTCAGGATAGTGTTTTTTATTTCCATCCATTTGCCTGCAAACTTCAAGAAGTCCTTGTTTTTTACTGCTGAGTAGTACTCTAATATGTATATATTCCATACTTTCTTCATCCATTCTTCAAATGAAGGGCATCTAGGTTGTTTCCAGGTTCTGGCTGAAGGCGTAAGTCACGAACAATGCCACACCAGTTTATAATTATGATTAATAGGGTAGTATTTATTTAAAGGGGAAAAAACTTACAGATCACCGTCTGCGCAACCAGGAAGGGAGTCTAGTCGCCGGCGGAGCAGGAAGTGAAGAGAGCGAGCGGAGGGAAGTAGTAACTTTTTACAGGGGGAGAAACCACGCCCCAATGGGCTGGTATCTCAGCAGCTATTGGTTGGAGGAG
>JABTXL010021306.1:1723899-1859169 GCA_025134845.1 Neodon shergylaensis | reverse complement strand
AGAGTCCAACTTCAAAACCAGCTCTATAAATTTAGAAATATGGTTTACTGAATGAGTTTTCTTGATATTTCCTATTGGGCAGGTATTTTTCCATCTGTCAGTATCCAAACATCCAGGGTCCCTTGAATTTTTCAAAGATGAATGTTTTCCTGTGGAGATAAGAACAGAACCCTGCCCCCATTCTATATGTTTTTCTTACCACCTGTATGAATATCATCATTGTGGATGAGTTGTCATTTCTCCTTTCCAAGAGGTTTCTCCTCTTCAAATCGAAACTTTATTAATTTTGATTGTATCCATAATTTTTCTTCTCCTGTGGAAACAAGAGAAAAACCCCTTCCCCAACGTAGCACATCTCCTGGCTTCCATTGAGAGGTCAGCACATCTTTGAAATAAATCGGTTGATTTAGTTCAGCAGACTTTTCCATTATCCAATGTCTTTCTGCTGCTGTTGTTCCCTTCTCATTAGCGTTAAGAAAATTCAAGGTTAATAAAGCATTATGTAATCTATTTCTGGGGGTATTTTCAGTCCCTTTCTGTTTGTTCAGCATATCCTTTATAGTACGATTTGATCTTTCTATAACTGCCTGACCTGTAGGATTATTTGGTATACCTGTAATGTGTTTTATATTATAATAATCAAAAAAGCATTTCATTTTCTTAGATACATATGCTGGACCGTTATCTGTCTTTATTTGTGCAGGTATACCCATGATGGCCATAACTTCCAATAAATGTGTGATTACTGAATCAGCCTTTTCTGAGCTCAGGGCAGTAGCCCATTGAAAACCTGAATACGTGTCTATGGTGTGATGTACATATTTTAATTTACCAAATTCCATAAAGTGGAACACATCCATCTGCCAGATTTCATTTCTCTTAGTACCCTTTGGGTTACTCCCTGCAGGCAACGGTGTTTGATTATAGAAAGAACAAGTAGGACATCTCTTTATAATGTCCTTAGCTTGTTGCCAAGTAATGGAAAATTCTTTCTTTAGGCCTTTACTATTGACATGATGCTTTTTATGAAATTCTGAGGCCTGCAACACACTTCCAATCAATAATTGATCAATCTCAGCGTTGCCTTGGGCTAGAGGACCAGGCAGACCTGTATGGGACCGGATGTGTGTTATGTACATCGGACAAAGCCTGTTCCTGATTATGTCTTGTACCTGGATAAACAATGAAGTCAACTCTGTGTCATCTGGTATAAATTCAGCAGTTTCAATATGCAAGATAACTCTTTCTGCATATTGTGAATCTGTAACTATATTAAGAGGTTCTTTAAAAACCCTTAGCACCATAAGAATGGCATATAATTCTGCCTTCTGGACAGAATTATAAGGGCTTTGTTCCACCTTACTCAATTCATCTACTTGTAACCTGCTTTCCCTGATTTATTTGCATCAGTATAGAATGTACGAGCTCCAGTTATTGGAGCATCACGTACAATTCTAGGAAGAATCCAAGAAGTTCTTTTTATGAGGTTAAGTCTACCACTTTTGGGATAGTTGCTATTAATTTCTCCCAAAAAATTAGCACAAGCTCTTTGCCACGGTTCATTGTCTTCCCATAAACTTTTTATTTCTTCAGTAGTAAAAGGCACTATAATTTCTGCTGGGTCTATACCTGCTAGTTGACGAAGTCTCAGCTTACCTTTTATAATTAATTCAGAGACTTTTTCCACATAAGTTTTTAATTTTTTACTTGGTTTATTAGGTATAAATATCCACTCTAAAATAATATCTTCCCTCTGCATTAGAATCCCTGTAGGAGAAATTCTGGAAGGCAATATGACTAGGATGCAGCTAAGATTTGGGTTCACCCTATCCACATGTGCCTCCTGTAATTTTTCCTCAATCATTGTCAGTTCCTTTTCTGCTTCAGCTGTTAGTTTTCTTGGACTATTCAAATCTTTATCACCATCTAAGGTTTTGTTTAAATGAACTATTAGATCAGGTGTTATCCCAACAGCTGGTCGTAGACTGGAAATGTCTCCTAACAATCTTTGGAAGTCATTAAGAGTCTTTAACTGGTCTCTCCTAATTTGTGCCTTTTGCGTTTTAATTTTCTCTAACCCTATTCTGTAACCTAGGTAATTAATAGAATTTCCTCTTTGAATCTTTTCAGGGGCAATTTGTAATCCCCACCTAGGCAAGACTTTCTTTACTTCTTCAAACATCCTTTCTAAAGTATCTTTATTTGAATCAGATAAGAAGATGTCATCCATGTAATGATAAACTATGGACTTCGGGAATTGTTTACGAATTATTTCCAATGGCTTACTTACAAAATATTGGCACAATGTAGGACTATTGAGCATACCCTGTGGGAGGACAGTCCATTGATATCTCCTATTAGGCTGAGAATTATTATAAGTTGGCACTGTGAAGGCAAATTTTTCTCTATCCTTTTCTTGTAACGGTATAGTGAAAAAACAATCTTTCAAATCAATAACTATAAGAGGCCATCCTTTAGGTAATAGAGAAGGCAAAGGGATTCCAGATTGTAGTGGGCCCATAGGTTGAATTACTTTGTTGACAGCTCTTAGATCTGTCACCATTCTCCATTTACCAGATTTCTTTTTTACAACAAACACAGGAGAATTCCAAGGGCTGGTTGATTCTTCAATATGGTGAGCATCTAGTTGCTCTTGCACGAGCTGTTCCAATGCCTGCAATTTATCTTCAGCTAGAGGCCACTGTTTGATCCATATTGGCTTCTCAGTTAGCCATTTTAAAGGTAGGGCTGTTGGTACCTCTAAAGGTTTGGTATTTGCTGTATGTTCTTGTACAGCCTGAATGGCTGGTGACCTTTTTCTATAATACCTCATCATATCTTTCCCAGAATTATGAGTTCCTGGAATTACAGGAATGTTAATCTGGGTATTCCATTGCTGTAGCAGGTCACGGCCCCATAAATTAATTGCAATATTAGCTATATATGGCCTTAGTCTTCCTATTTGCCCTTCGGGCCCTATGCATTCAACCCATCTTGTGCTTTGTTTTACACGAGATAGGGTTCCAATTCCCAGAAACTGAACATCTACCTCTTGAAGAGGCCAATTGGGATGCCAAGATTCTGGGGTAATGATACTTACATCCGCACCTGTGTCCAATAAGCCTTCAATAAAAGTGCCATTTATACAGACTTTTAGCTTTGGTCTTTGATCGTTAATAGAAGTCTGCCAAAATATACGTTTACTCTGTCCTACTGGGTTTTTCGCCTCATTCTCCATGCATAATTCATCATTTAGACCAGTATTACTTTTTACAGCAGAAATTGCAGCTTTTAATTTTCTTGGTGAGGCACGTTCTCCACTGTGACTGGGAATGACTGGGCCACTGTTGGCTTGGGGGCCTGCGAGAGGCCCCTCAAGGAGTTTCCCGACGGTATCGGGTTGCCTTGTTTGTCTGTTGTTGACCTGCATTCGTTGGTCCAATGACGGCCTTTACCGCATCTCCTACATATACCTGAAGGCCTAGGTCTCCTATTTTTGTCATTCCCAGAGGAGATATTATTCCTAGAAATTCTGTGCCTGCAATCCCTTTTCAGATGTCCTAATTTACCACAATTAAAACACCTGGCAGTTTGATGTCTCCTCATTGCTGTGGAAATCGCTTCTCCTACCCAAGATTCATCATTATAGCTAAACGTCTCAACATTCATCGTATGCTGAATCCATTCATCCATAGGTGCTGATCTAGACTTTAAAGGCCCAATTATCTTTTTGCATTCTATGTTTGCATTCTCAAAAGCTAGAGATTCAAGAAGTATTCGTCTAGATTCTGGGTCTGTTACCCCTATGTCCAGAGCCTTAATTAATCTTTGCAAAAAGTCAATAAAAGGTTCTCTCTGTCCCTGCCTAATTCTGGTATATGATTCAACCCTTTTTGTTGGATCTTGTATCCTATTCCAAGCATTTAAAGCTGCTTGGTGACATAGAGACAGTACTTCATCGTCATAAAGAGCTTGGACCTGTGGATCAGCATATTCTCCTGCACCAAGAATTTGATCTTGGGAAACCTCCACACCTTTTGCTCTTCCTTGCTGTTCCATATGTTTGGATTCTTCTCTAAAATAAATTCCAAACATGAAGGAAGGTCCCTTATCTAAAACTGCAGACACTAACTGATGGAAATCATAGGGGGTAGCTCTAGCATTAGAAGCCCAAGTCCTTATCATTTCCTTTACATATTCATTGTGCAAGCCAAAATTAACAATAGCCTGCTTAATTTCTTTTAGATCATTCATTGCTATTGGCATCCATCTAGCTTCTCTGACTCCCTTTGAGCCTTTAGAAGTTGACGCTCTGTCAGAATTAAGTATAGGGTATGCCGCTAAAACCCTGGGTAAGCCAGTTCTAATAGCTGGTGTTGGCATTGTATCCTGTCCTTGTGCCTTACTCTGTTCACCAGCTCCAATAATTTCTTCAAGAATTTCAAGTCTTTTTATTATTGTCTTCATTATTGCCTCTTTTGAATCCTGAATCTCCTGACCTGCATGAGTTTGTAGTAAAGATATTATGGTTCTTGGGAGTGCCATATTCTTCCTAAATGATAGAATATTCAAAAGAATACTGAAGCTTAGTAACCAGTAAATTAAATTATCCTCATAGTCATATAAACCTTGCATGATATATCCCATTGTATTGGCAGCCAAAACAGTGAAATTCATGTTGGAAACAAAATCTGCCATATTACCTGTTATCCAGCAGGTGGCGCTGTTGCCAAGTCGCGACGAAAATGGCGTCCGCCTAGTTGTTAAAAACTGGGAAATGCAAGTTGCTCAACAAAGTAAATGTAATTAAATCAATTCCGTACACGGAACCATAAACCCAGAATCCAGGGGTAGAGAAGAGTAACCCAGAAGCCGTGTATGCCTCCACGTGACAGAGTCACCCTGAGGGGTTGTAGCTTTCGGCAACAGCGTGCTCTGGTTCGCACTGCTTAAGAGCTGTACTTGCAAGGGAGATTTAAAAAACGACTCAGAAAAGAGCAAACCACGCAGGCAAAGACTAAGCGGGCCTGTGGAATTTAAATCCACATGGGGAGGCAGATGATAGGGTGTGTGGGGACTTAAAGTCAACCTGAGGTGTCTAAAGGGAAAATATAAAGAACTGCAGCAAGAAAAGCCAGTGTGTGATAATTTATATTAAACTGCTGGCTCCACGCACAAGGCACAGGCTACAAGGCTGCCGCAAGGCGCAGGCCACAAAGCCGCCAGCCACAGCTGAGGAAGGGAGGGCTCGCACCAAGCCGAACTCGCGGCCAGCAGCCGAGCGGGGGAAGGAGAGGTTCTAAGAGCCACGTTCAGGCGCCAGATGAAGGCGTAAGTCACGAACAATGCCACACCAGTTTATAATTATGATTAATAGGGTAGTATTTATTTAAAGGGGAAAAAACTTACAGATCACCGTCTGGGCAACCAGGAAGGGAGTCTAGTCGCCGGCGGAGCAGGAAGTGAAGAGAGCGAGCGGAGGGAAGTAGTAACTTTTTACAGGGGGAGAAACCACGCCCCAATGGGCTGGTATCTCAGCAGCTATTGGTTGGAGGAGCGGAAGGACCTCCCGCAACATCTGGCTATTACAAACAATGCTGCTATGAACATAGTAGAGCATATACTTTTGTTGTATGATAAGGCCACTCTTGGGTATATTCCCAAGAGTGGTATTGCTGGGTCCATGGGTAGGTTGATCCCAAATTTCCTGAGAAACCACCACACTGCTTTCCAGAGTGGTTGCACAAGTTTGCATTCCCAACAGCAATGGATGAGTGTACCCCTTTCTCCACAAACTCTCCAGCAAAGGCTATTATTGGTGTTTTTGATTTTAGCCATTCTGACAGGTGTAAGATGGTATCTTAAAGTTGTCTTGATTTGCATTTCCCTGATCGCTAAGGAAGTTGAGCATGACCTTAGGTGTCTTTTGGCCATTTGAACTTCTTCTGTTGAGAGATCTCTGTTCAGCTCAGTGCCCCATTTTATAATTGGGTTGCTTAGCCTTTTACGGTCTAGTTTCTTGAGTTCTTTATATATTTTGGAGATCAGACCTTTGTCAGTTGCGGGGTTGGTGAAGATTTTCTCCCAGTCAGTTGGTTGCCTTTTTGTCTTAGTGACAGTGTCCTTTGATTTACAGAAGCTTCTCAGTCTCAGGAGGTCCCATTTATTCAATGAAGCCCTTAATGTCAGTGCTGCTGGGGTTGTACGTAGAAAGTGGTCTCCTGTGCCCACGTGTTGTAGAGTACTTCCCACTTTCTCTTCTATTAGGTTCAATGTGTTTGGACTGATATTGAGGTCTTTAATCCACTTGGACTTGAGTTTTGTGCATGGTGATAGTTATGGATCTATTTTCATTCTTCTACAGATTGACATCCAGTTTTGCCAGCACAATATGTTGAAGATGCTCTCTTTTTAGCTTCGTTATCGAAAATCAGGTGCTCATAGGTTTGTGGGTTAAAGTCAGGGTCTTCTATTCGGTTCCATTGGTCGACTTCTCTGTTTTTATGCCAATACCAAGCTGTTTTCAATACTGTAGCTCTGTAATAGAGTTTGAAGTCAGGGATGGTAATGCCTCCAGACGTTCCTTTATTGTATAAGCTTGTTTTGGCTATCCTGGGTTTTTTGTTTGTCCATATAAAGTTGATTATTGTTTTCTCCAGATCTGTGAAGAATTTTGATGGGATTTTGATGGGAATTGCATTGAATCTACAGATTGCTTTTGGTAGAATTGCCATTTTTACTATATTGATCCTCCTAATCCAAGAGCAAGGGAGATCCTTCCATTTTCTGGTGTCCTCTTCTATTTCTTTCTTCAAAGACTTAAAGTTCTTGTCAAATAGATCTTTCACTTCCTTGGTCAGGGTTTACCCAAGATATTTTATGCTCTTTGTGGCTATCGTGAAAGGTGATGCTTCTCTGATTTCCCTCTCTGTTTCTTTATCCTTAGTGTATAGGAAGGCAACTGATTTTTTGGAGTTGATCTTGTATCCTGTCACATTACTAAAGGTGGTTATCAGCTGTAGGGGTTCTTTGGTAGAGTTTGGGGTCGCTTATGTATACTATCATATCATCTGCAAATAACGAAAGCTTAACTTCTTCCTTTCCAATACGAATCCCGTTGATCCCCTTATGTTGTCTTTTTGCTATTGCTAGAACTTCAAGCACTATATTGAAGAGGTATGGAGAGAGTGGACATCCTTGTCTTGTTCCTGATTTTAGTGGGATGGTTTTGAATTTTTCTCCGTTTAATTTAATGTTAGCTGTCGGCTTGCTGTAAATAGCTTTTATTATATTTAGGTATGACCCTTCTATCCCTAATCTCTCCAAGACTTTTATCATAAAGGGATGTTGAATTTTGTCAAATGCTTTTTCAGCATCTAATGAAATGATCATATGGTTTTTTTCTTTCAGTTTATTTATATGGTGGATTACATTGATAGATTTGCGTATGTTGAACCAGCCCTGCATCTCTGGGATGAAGCCTACTTGATCATAATGGATAATTTTTCTAATGTGTTCTTGAATTCTCTTTGCCAGTATTTTATTGAGAATTTTTGCATCAATATTCATGAGTGAGATAGGGTTGTAATTCTCTTTCTTGGTTGGGTCTTTGTGTGGTTTTGGTATCAGGGTAACTGTAGCTTCATAAAAGGAATTTGGAAATGACTTTTCTGCTTCTATATTGTGAAATACATTAAGGAGTATAGGTATTAGCTCTTCTTGGAAGTTCTGATAGAATTCGGCATTGAAGCCATCTGGTCCTGGGCTTTTTTTGGAGGGGAGATTTTTGATAACAGCTTTTAGTTCTTCGCTACTAACCGATCTATTTAGATCGTTCACCTGGTCTTGGTTTAGCTTTGGTATATGGTACTTATCTAAAAAAAATGTTGTCCATTTCTTTTGCATTTTCCAGTTTTGTGGCATACAGGCTTTTGCAGTAGGATCTAATGATTCTCTGAATTTCCTCTGTGTTTGTGGTTATGTCCCTCTTTTCATTTCTGATCTTACTTATTTGCGTGTTCTCTCTCTGTTGTTTAATTAGTTTGGATAGGGGTTTGTCGATCTTGTTGTTTTTCTCCAAGAACCAACTTTTTGTTTCATTGATTTTTTGGACTATTTTCTGTGTTTCTATTTTGTTGATTTCCGTCCTCAGTTTGATTATTTCCAGTCTTCTACTCCTCCTGGGCACGTCTGCTTCTTTTTTTTCTAAAGCTTTCAGGTGTGCTGTTAAGTCCCCGATGTATGCTTTCTCCATTTTCTTTAAGTGTTCACTTAGTGCTATGAACTTTCCTCTTAGCACTGCTTTCATCATGTCCCATAGGTTTGAGTATGTTGTCTCTTTATTTTCATTAAATTCAAGGAAGACTTTAATTTCTTTCCTAATTTCTTCCTTGACCCAGGTGTAGTTCAGTAGTTGACTGTTCAGTTTCCATGAGTTTGTCAGCTTTCTGGTGGTAGTATTGTTGTTGCCTTCTAACTTTAATCCGTGGTGATCTTATAAGACACAGGTGGAAACTGATATTTTTTTGTATCTGTGGAGGTTTCCTTTGTTTCCGAGTATGTGGTCAATTTTCGAGAAGGTTCCATGAACTGCAGAGAAGAAGGTATATTCTTTCCTATTTGAGTGGAATGATCTATAGATGTCTGTTAAGTCCAATTGCTTCATTACCTCCAATAATTCTCTTAATTCTCTATTAGGTTTCTGTCTGATTGACCTGTTCATTGGAGAGAGAGGTGTATTGACGTCTCCTACCACTAGTGTTTGTGGTTTAATGTCTGCCTTCAGTTCTAGTAATATTTCTTTTAGATAAGTGGGTGCTTTTGTATTAGCGGCGTAGATATTCAGGATTGAGATGTCATCCTGATGAATTGTTCCTGTTATAAGTATAAAGTGTCCATCTTGATCTCTTCTGATTGATTTTAGTTTGAAGTCAGTTTTGTTAGAAATTAATATGGCCACACCTGCTTTTCTCTTAGGACCATTTGCTTGAAAGACCTTTTCCCAACCCTTTACTCTGAGTAGATGCCTGTCTTTGTGGTTGAGATGTGTTTCTTGCAAAAAGCAGAATGTTGGATCCTGTTTTCGTATCCAATCTTTTAGTCTGTGCCTTTTTATAGGTGAATTGAGACCAGTAATATTAAGTGATATTAATGACCAGTGGTTGTTTACTCCAGTTATTCTTATTGTTTTTGGTATTAGAGTTTGTGTGTCTCCCTTTTTTGAGTTGTGCTGGTGAAGGGTTGCTAGATGCCTGAGTTGTTGTAGGCAGTGTTGGCAATGTTGGATTCCTTGGGTTGCAATTTTCCTTCTATTACCTTCTGTAGGGCTGGATTTGTGGCTACGTATTGTTTAAATTTGTTCTTATCCTGGAATGTCTTGTTTTCTCCATTGATAATGAACGATTGCTTGGCTGGGTATAGAAGTTTGGGTTTGCATCCATGGTCTCTTAGCTTCTGCAGTACCTCTATCCAGGACCTTCTGGCTTTCATGGTTTCCATAGAGAAGTCAGGTGTAAGTCTGATCGGTACCTTTATAAGTTACTTGGCCTTTTTCCTTTGCAGCTCTTAATATTCTTTCTTTAAAATGTATATTCTGTGTTTTGATTATTATATGGATAGGGGATGTTTTTCTTTGATCCAGTCTGTTAGGTGGTCTGTATGCTTCTTGAATATTCAAAGGAATATCCTTCTTTATGTTGGGAAAGTTTTCTTCCATAATTTTGTTAAAAATATTTTCTGGTCCTTTGAGCTGTGACTCTTCTCCTTCTACTATTCCTATTATTCTTATATTTGGTCTTTTTATTGTGTCCCATATTTCCTGCATGTTTTGTGATGAGAATTTGTTGGCTCTGCTGTTTTCTTTGATCAGTGCATTTATTTTCTCTATGGTGTTCTCAGAATCTGAGATTCTTTCTTCTATTTCTTGTATTCTATTGATTATGCTTGTTTCTGTAGGCTCTGCTCGTTGACCTGGATTTTTCATATCTAGCTGGTACTCAGTTTGTGTTTTCTTCCTTGCTTCCCTTTCAGTTTTTAATTCTTGAACTGTTTCCATTACCTGTTTGATCATTTTTTCTTGGTTTCCCAGGGTATCATGTACGTATTTACTCATTTCTTCAAACTTTTGGTTATACTTCTCATCCATTTCTATAAGGGCATTTTTCACATGTTGTTTAATGGACTCTATTGCTTTCATAAAGTCAATTTTTCCACTTCTTCCGAATTAGGGTGTTTAAGTCCATCTGTTGTAAGATCATTGGGTTTTGGTGTTTTCATGTTGTTTTTCAGATTATTGGGTGAATTCTTGCCTTGGTGCCTGCCCATCTCTTCCTCTTGAAACTATCTAATGGGTCTTTTAAAACCAGATCAGGTTTCCCTGTTGGCCAGGGGCTCCTCTTACAAAATGCTGTCGCTCTGTTTCCTGGCTCCTGCCAGGGGCCAAGTTCCCTCTCGCCCCTCAGAACGGTCTTCAGGAACCAGACCCGGCTCCTTCCTTGCTAGGGATCTCGCCAACCAAAGGACTACCTCTTTGCTTTAATTGTAGTGGGGCGATCTGCTTTCGGTGTTGTGCCCCAGTCCCCGCTGTCTGCCGCCTGCTCCGGTCTGCTGCCTGGGCCTGTGCACCGGTGGTCTGCTGCCCCACCTGGGCCTTCCTGCGTGCCGGTGGTCTGCCGCCCCCCCATCTAAGACTTTTATGAAGTCAAATATTTTATTATTTGACAATCTCATACAAAAATATTATATATTATACATATATGTATATAATGTACATATAATTATCATATATATATGAACTTGTTTATATATATATATATCCCCACTTTCCAGATCTCGGTGGGCCCTCCACTTGCCGTGGCCAATGTGGTCTGGCTGCAGAGACTGGCTGGGGGTGCTGGGATTGGGACATGGAGGCTTCTTTTCAGGTGGAAGAACAGCAACCTTTATTTTGCTCAGAGCTAAAACCTTTTATACTGCTTCTGTGGAAACACACGGACCAGAAAGAACACAAACATCCTTGTCAATTACAGACCACAAGGAATTTCCGCTGTCAGTCAGGGGGAATGAGGGCAGTTTGATCACAACAATAGGCCTCTGAAACTTTGAGGGAAAATTAACTCTCCTAAGTTTCTGTGTTTATGGTATTTTAGTTTCAAGGTCTATAGTTTTGCTTTCAGAGACTTAAGGCAATCTTCTAATTGTAATTACTTGTGAAATAAAAAGAAAACTGCATAATTACATTCTTCAAGCATACAATCACACAGAAAATGTTCTGCCATTGCAAAATGGAGAGATAAAGACATAGTAAGGAAATATTACCCAAAGCAAAATTAGTCCCAGCATGGTAAATTTCAAATATTATAGCTCTATTTCTGATGGCTGGCAATTTAGTTTTAAAAGTCTTAAATTCTCCACCCTTCCAGCTTTGCTGTCTACAACTTACATCTCTCTCTTGGGCTGGTTCCATTACCTATATGCAGCTCCCCATGACAGGGATCTAGTGGCCATGGCATCTCCTACATCTTGGGTTCTCTACTACAAATGAGGACTAATTTTCAGATCTTCTTCAATGACCTTTCCCAGCCTCTTGGCCTCTCAGGGCCTTCATGGGGGAAGTTTCCTGCCTCATGTTAGCTGGCTTCAGCAGCTCTTTGAAACCACAGACACTCTATTGTATTCCTCTAAAGTCAGTACCACACAGACAACACAGCCAAGTTCTGCTCCCAGCTTAGAATGGATCCTCATCCCTTGAATCATATTAGCAGCACATTTTGTGTTTAATTGCTAAGAGTAAAAATCTCCTTAGGCTCTCTTTCACTTTTTGTAGGCTTAGTTGGGTGGTCTTGCCCTGAATGTATTCTTTCTGTTGTTCCTGTGCAGAGCAAGAGGTCTTTACTTAACTATTCTTATCTCCTTGAAGATCTTTCTCTCCTTCAGCACAAACCTTGACTGCAGCATTCAGCTTCCAATACCCCTTTACTCTCCGAATTTTACATTTTGTTCTTCTTTCTGCTCCTCTGTCTGCTTTTACTATGAATCTGTGTAAAAGAAATCAGCAGAACACAAACTATATAGTTTTACTATTGGAGAAGTTAGTCCATTACTTTAAACTTAGCCTCAAGCTAAGTCCTCTGGAGTGGACAGAAGGCAGTTGTTAGATTCAAGAGGGCCCCCAAAATGTCAGTGCCACTACCATTGTCCTAAATGTCATTTTGTTCTCTGCTCAGCCTGGACTCTGACTGAGCAAACAGAAAGAGTGTTAATGGATAAACAAAAGCCTAAACTTAGCGTTTGTCAAAAATACTGTGAGCTGCCAATAGATTCTACTTGGAGCTTACTTCAGGTGTAACAATACTGGTCATGGGCTAAAGAATGTATCTCCCTTACAGGAAGGACACTGTGTAAACTGTGGACATGCGGGACACTGGAGGGTTAACTGTTATTCTTTGCCTCACCAAGGAAGGCACATACTTCCAAGTTCTTCACAAGAAAAATCTTTCTGATCTTCTAGTCCTGATGGCCTAAGCCTTACATGGCCTAGGATCACAGACTCAACCAAATCATCAAAATTAAAATGGAGGAATCTAGGATATCTATCTAAAAAGTAAGTCTCTGTCTTCTTAAATTGATATAGAGGCTGTTTAGTCAATACTTCCTGTGTATTGTGGTAAAATTTCTCTTCCTCAGATGTCTGTGAAGGGTATGAATGGCTGTTACACCTTGCCCCAGGCCCTATCAGGCACTTTAGCAACCCTGCCACCTGTTGCTAGAGCAGCAAAATAGAAAGTAGGCCATGTAGGCCTTAGCTACCTTGTTCTCTGAGGTTGCCTAGTCAGTCCATATATTGTCAAAAAAATCTTTACCTTTAAAACATTCTGACTTTATAAACATTATGCAGAGGGAGAGAACTTGGAACACTCAGCCATAAATGGTATTTCCCTACACTCATAGCTCAGGGAACCCCATAGAAGAGGTGGCAGAAAGAATGTAAGATCCAAACAGAATGAAGTCCACACATATAAAAGTCCTCTAAATAAACATTACAAAAGCTCAAATGAACACTTAGAGGTTGAATTAACATATATGGGGCCCACACACATCTCCATCATGTCATTTGTGTGTGTGTGTTTGCAGTTTAATGTTTTTATGGGATTCCTGTGTATGTGTTCAAATGTGTGTGTCCAAGATTCTTTTCTTTCTTTTTGGGCAATCACTTTTTCTTCTGTTTGTCTTACCCAACTTTGATGTCTCACGATTTGTTTTATCTTACTATATTTTATTTTGTTATATTTTATTATCATCCATTATAGGTTTGTTTTATAGTATGAGGCAGAAAAGGATCCAGTCAAGAGAAAAGGTGTGGATGCTCTGGGAGAAGATAACAGAGGGGAAACTATAATAAGGATACATTATGTGAGGAAAAACACCTATTTTCAATAAAAGGATAAAACGATTCTCACTTCACAATAACTTTGGTTAAAAAGGGTAGATATGTTGCTAGCTGATGATTCAAGTCTGAGCGCTTTAAAGTAAAGGTGAAATTACCTGAGTCTCTTAAACAATAAAACTTTAAACATGAAACTCAATTACTCAGCAGACTAAATTTGTTTTATGAGTGAAAAGCAGGACTAGCTTTTTCCTAGAACTAACAGGTTTCCTGCTGAGATAAATAAACTCAGAAGCAGGTTCCAATGGAAAAGCAAATTCAATACTCCCTCGCTGTTTTAAGGGACTTTAAAGTATTATTTTTTGCTTTTCTCTTAAGTGTCAATGATGATTTAATAAAGATTTCTCCTTTCAGTGCGTACTCTCAGTAATCAACAACTTTTGTATTCTGGTTAGTGGTTAGATATTTTGCAGATGGAAAGAAAAGTCCAAGGTGTAAAGATTAAGATGCTGGATATTTCCAAAATGTAAAGGAAAATACCATATTTATCTAAGTTTTTAAGAGTCTGAGGAAGTGATTCATTTTTTTTTTGAAATATAAGATTTGAAGATGACATAATATTAAAATTTTCAATTTTAAAATGTAACACACCAATGTTCCACCTCTGCTTATATCAATAAAGTTGTGATGAGTTATAGTTCTACCTTTGGTAACAGTCAAAATACAGCCTACTAAAACTTTCAAAATAACTAATATCATCAAAGTCACAGGCTCCAAAATTTAAACTTCATTCGGTCATAGGCTTTTCTAAATATTGAGTAAAATGTGATACTCATTATGCTGGAAACTTCTTTGCCCAATCTATAACTATCCTGTCCCCTTGACATAATGGTGTGAGGAAAAGGAGCAAAGGAAAGAGTATGCATTCTTTTTGGCATTCAAGCTTTTCTTCCCATTTCTTGTATTTCTTGCCAGGAAATTTTTGTTTTATTATAGATGAATGTTGACAACTTTTCAGAGTTTATTTTTGCTATTATTAAAAACTTGAGTTTACTTGGGCTGTTTACATATATATGTTACTGCTATCTCTACAATGAGGACTTTAAATCATTTTAATAGATTAAAACAGAAAATGGTCCTGCTTATATAGCTAAATTTTCATCTCTTTTTGACATTTTTAAAAAGTCCATGCAAGCTTCAGGGAGCTGAGATGTGGATTTATTTGTCAGCCCAAATGGACTCAAGTTACCTTGGCTGTTAACTATTCCCAGAGGATAGATTTTAAAAACTTTTTCTCTCCTACCTACTTCTTCTTCCAAGGACAGGCTCTTTCCTTCTCAATGGTGAGGAGTATTGGACTCCTCTCCACCTTCCCAATGAGTATGATCATGCAAAGATCCTGTAAGTTTTAATTATATACCCAAGATAAAGATTCCTTAAGTTCTTTAGCTATATCTTCTGTCTTTACTTTCTTTGTTATCTTCTTTGCTGTTACTATAATAAAACACCATGATGAAAAACAGCTTAAGAGAGAGTTTATTTTGATTTTTTCTACTATAACTTATTCTAGTTGCAAAGATATAGTTCATCAGGGCACATGAGGTAGCAATATAACTTATGTATGGTGGCAGTAGCAGGAAGCTGGGAAATCACATCTTGTCTTTAAAAAAGAAAGCAGAGAGGGTAAAATAGATGTGGGACAAAGAAAAGACCTCCCAGAATCCCCAGAGACATACCTCTTCCAGAAAATCTCTACCATTTAAAAATTTCCCAACAGCCCTAGCAACTAGGCACCAAGTATTCAAATACAAGCACATGTAGGAGACGTTTCTTATTCAATGCTCCACAACTCAAATATTTTGTTAATAAATAAAAGAGTTTAAAGCAGAGTGAATTAGTTATTTTTCTCATTGCAATGAAAAAATATGTGATAAAAGCAATGTGAGGAAGCAAGATTATTTTGGCTTGTAATTAAATTGTACCATCTATCACAGTGATTTGAAGCATCAAGATTCTAACTACAACCAGTAAGCAGAGTGACGAATGCTGAGCTGTTTATTTTATACAGGTTTTTCAATATGGTCACTAACTATTTAGTATGTTCCACATCCTGGTATGTCTTCCAACTTTAACAAAGTCAGACTATAAATTTCCTTATGACGATGTCTAGAAATTTATCTTCTGTATAATTCTAAACCCCAGAAAACTGACAATCAATAATAACTATCACATTCAGATATCAAAAAGCTGACTGCATAAAAAGTCCTTTAAAATACTCAATATCACATGGAAAAACAGAAAACCCAGGATAGCAAAAACAATCCTGTACAATAAAGAAACTTACAGAGGCATCACCATCCCTGACATCAATCTCTCTTATAGAGCTACAGTAATGAAAATGGCTTGGTATCAACATAAACACAGTTTTAATCCACACATCTATGAATACCTGATTTTTGACAAAGAATCTAAAAATATACAATGGAAGAAAGAAAGCATATTCAACAAAGATGCTGACATAAATAGATGTCAACATGTAGAAGCCAAGATCCATATCTATCCCTATGCACAAAACTCCAGTCCAAATATTAAAGACTTCAATATAAGCCTAACCACACTGAACCTGATAGAAGAGAAAGTGGGAAGTATCCTTCAATGCATGGGCATAGGAGACCTCTTCCTAAATATAAGACCAGTAGGACAGACTCTGAGAACAACAATGGGTTAATGGGACCTCTTGAAACTGAGAAGCTTCTGTACAGCAAAGGACACAATCAATAATACAAAAAGGCAACCTACTGAATGGGAAAAAAATCTTCACCAACCCCATACCAGGCAGAGAACCAATATCCAAAATACATTAGAAAACTCAAGAAATTAAAATCCAAATAAC
Source organism: Neodon shergylaensis (assembly GCA_025134845.1). NCBI lineage: Eukaryota > Metazoa > Chordata > Mammalia > Rodentia > Cricetidae > Neodon > Neodon shergylaensis. Next base: position 1,842,892 of record JABTXL010021306.1, on the reverse strand, counting down.
CTCAAAATTCCAAATTAACATCAAAATTCCAAATAACCTAATTTTAAAAATGTGGTACAGAACTAAACAGAGAATTTTTCAACAGAAGAATCTCAAATGCCTGAAAGACACTTAAAAATGTTCAACATCCTTAGCCATTAGGGAAATGCAAATAAAAACAACTCAAAGATACTATCCTACACCAGTCAGAATGGCTAAGATCAAGAATGATAGCTTATGCTGGAGTGGATGTGGAGTAAGGAGAACGAGTCTTCATTGCGGGTGGGGATGCAAACTTGTACAACATCTTTGGAAATCAGTATGGTGGTTTCTCAGAAAATTGGGAATCAACCTACCTCAGGATCCAGTTATACTCTTAGGCATAGACCCAAAAGATGCTCAATCATACCTCAAGGACATTTGTTCAACTATGTTCATAGCATTATTATTTTTAATAACCATAACATGGAAACAACCTAGCTATGACCCTCAACTGAAGAATGGATAAAGAAAATGTGTCACATTTACAAATAACTACTCAGCAGTTTAAAAAAAATGACATCTTGAAGTTTGCATGCAAATGGTTAGAACTAGATAAAACCATCCTATTTGAAGTAACCCATTCCCAGAAAGATGAACATGGTATGTACTCACTCATAAGTGGATACTAGCTGAAAAACAAAGGATATTGAGCCAACAGTTCATGATCCTAGAGAAGTTAAGTAACAAGGTGACCTCTAAGAAGAACATACATAGATTGAGCTGGAAAGGGGAAATAGACAAGATCACCTGACAAAATTGGGAGAATGGGAATGTGTGGAGTAGGGAGGGTGGAAGTAGAAGACAAAGGAAGAAGGGAAGGTGAGAAGGGAACTTGAGGGAATGGGATAGTTGAGATGGAGGAAGGACAGAGATGATGGAAAAGAAAGAGATTGATTGAAGGAGCCATTATGGTGCTAGCAAGAAACCTCATTCTAGAGAAATTCCCAGGAATCCACAAAGATGACTGATGAACATCTTAAATGTCACCATAGAACCTTCATCCACCAACTGATGAAAGCAGAGGCAGAGACCTGCATTGGGGTAATGGACTGAGCTTCTAAAGTCCAGTTGAAGAGTGGGAGGAGTGAGAATATGAGCAAAGAGGTCAAGACTATGATGGATACACCCACTAAAAAAGGCTACCTTAGCTAATGGGAGCTCACCAACTCCAGCCAGACAGGAAATAAACAGAATAGGTCCAAACTAGTCCCTCTGAATGTTGGTGACAGTTGTATGACAGAGGCAGTTTGTGGGGCCACTGACAGTGGCTCCAGGATTTATCTCTATTGCTTGTACTGGCTTTTTTTGGAACCTACTCCCTTTGGATGGATAAGTTGCTCAGCCTAGACACAGTATGGAGGGACTTGGACCTTTCCCAAAGCAATGTGTCTTTCCCTCTCTGAGGAGTGGATGGGGGTGGTGTTGTGGGACAGGTGTAGGGGATGGGAGGATGGTATGTGCGGACGGGATGCAAGGGAGTAGGAACTTGGATTGGTATATAAAATGAAAAAAGATAGTTTGCTTTCTTTTGTAAAAAAATAAAAAAAATTCCTGGATGGTGGTGGTGCACATCTTTAATACCAGAACTCAAGAAGCAGAGGCAGGGGGGGATCTCAGTGGGTTTGAGGCCAGCCTGGTCTACAAGAGCTAGTTCCAGTACTGGCTCAAAGAAACACAGAGAAACCCTGTCTCAAAAAAAATAATAAATAAAACTTAAAATGTGGTTTAAGAAATTTAAAATAAAATTTTCATTCTGTTTACACAGTTTTCAAATATTCCCTTTAACTTTGGAAAAACAATTTATTTCTTTTAACTCCTTATTAAGTGCAAATATATGTTTCTACATATGGTTATGCACATATGCATGTCAGTACTCATTAAGGTCAAGTGCATGAGATCTTCAGGAATTGGGGTACTCTGTAAGATATATCTTGATAGGGGGAGTAATTGTGGGGGTGGTGTGACTTCTAGTGCTTAGGAAATTCCCAGGAATCCAAGTGGATGACCCCACCAAAGACTCCCTGGTATAGTGGAGAGGGTGCCTCAATTGTACTGTCCCTGTAATCAGATTAGTGACTGTCATTGTAGTGCCTATATCCAGTAACTGATGGAAGCAGATGCAGTGGTCCACAGCTAAGCATGGGTCTGAACTCCTGGAGTTAAGCTGAAAAGAGGGAGGAGGGATCATATGAACAAGGGAAGTTAAGGTCATGATAGGGGAAATCACAGAGACAGCTGACCCAAGCTTCTGGGAGCTCACAGATTCTGGACTGACAGCTGGAGGACCTGAATAGCACCAAAATAGGCCCTCTGAATGCGGGTAACAGCTGTTTGGCTTGATATGAGCCCCTGCTATTGGGACCTGAACTAATTACAGGCACAAGAACTGGCTTTGAAACCCATTTTCTGTGTGGTGATACCTTGCTCAGTCTTCATACACTGGGGAAGGACTTGGTCTTGCCTCAGATGGTATGCCAGGCTTTGTTGATTCTCCAGCGAGCCTTGTCCCCTCTAAGGAGTAAGTGAGAAATGAGAGGGAAGAAGCTGAGAGGTGGGAGAATGTTGACTGGGGTTTCTGTCCTGCCTGGTTTCTGTCCTCCCACCAGGTCCCACAGCTATTTAGCCTCAAAGAAAATCCCACAGAAGACAATATTAATGATAAACTGATTGGCCCATTAGCTCAGGCTTCGTAGCAGCTCTTACAACATATATAAACCCATTATTCTTATATACATTAGCCACATGTCTCAGTATCATTTTTGACTGGGTAGATCATATCTTGCTTCTTCTGTGATCTTGGCAGGACTGAGGAAGAATGGGCTTCCTTCTTCCCAGAATTCTCCTGTTCTCACTGACCCATGTCTACTTCCTGTCTGGTTGTCCTGCCCATACTTCCTGCCTGGCTACTGACCAATCAGCATTTATTTAAAACATAATTGACAGAATAGAGAATTGTCCCATACCAGGAGAAGGGGAGACATAAAATGAAAAATGACATAAATGGGGTTATTACATAAAATGAGAAAGAATAAATGGAAAAAGTGTAATGTGTGATTTTAATGGCTGAGGCATCTCTTCAATAACTCAAGTGGAATCTTCCTTGATGTAGTATGTCCTTGTTTTCTATATGTTCTTTACTATTATTCAGAATTCTGACAACATTGACTCTGACCATTTTATTTTGATTTTTGGTATTACTATGGGAGAATAAGAGAAGGAAATTGCCCCCTCTACATGATACTAGCATTATTCCAGGTAGTGCAAAAATTATACACAGAGAATATAAACATTTCTTGAATTACAGTTCTGTTTCCTACCTGTGGTCCTAGATTTAGCCTAGAATTTGTTATACTTCCTATTGCTTACTAATTGTAGGTTCATGGAGGGACATTATCTAATGTACCCAGCCATCTACACATATATAAAGGGCATATTGTATTGTTTCAAACAATTTTAAATGGTCCAGGAGGGAGACATGGAATTATGAATCTCATGAGTCATTTCAGTTGACTAAGTTAATTTACTATACCTGAATATGTGTGGTAGTGTTCTTAATAAATTTCTCTCTAACAATATACCCTGAAAATTTCCTTCCTCTAAGTTTCAAGTGGAGTTCACTTTAATTTATCAGAAATAAAAGGTAATATATATATATTATAAATTGTGTCATCTAATTATCTCTTGATCACACATGTATACAAGATTGGCTGTCTTTTGTTATAAATATTATCACAAAATCAAGAGAATTTAATAATATCATATACGTGTTTCCCTAGGTGTAAATATGACCCTGTACAGAATGAGGATTTAATATGTAGTTAATTGAAATATTAATTAAAATTAATCTATTTTAAAGTGCCTTTAAGATTCTAAAAAAAATCCTGCTATGTATTTTTTTGGAAAAATCATAATTACAAAAATAAATATTTTAATACAATGAAAAATTTAAGAAACAAGAAATTAGTATCATACTTCAGGTTGGGAAAGCACAGATTAGGCAGTCTGTATTCAGTATTAAACATACATAGAGGTGAGTTATATTGTAATATTTCAATCACAGGAGAAAACAGGGTTAGTCTCTGACTTTTATTATGCAATGTTTTACTAGTTGTCTTTGTTTGGTAATTTCTTCTTTCTCTCTCTCTCCCTGTCTTTCTCTCACTCTCTCTCCACAGTATCATCCAAACAAAACCCTGTGGTCTGAAGAGTTACTTTTTTCCACACAGGTTCAAAGAAAACTCATATAGGAAGAGCCAATACAATTAGTACAGCTTGAACGTGCATCCCATCAAGCAAGCTGTTTAAACACATTGACTTTTACTTGGGTTTGTCTATTCCAGGAAAAAAACATTCTTCATGCCCCTACTCAGACAAATTTATCTGAGCAACTAAATGAATGAATTCCAACCCATCACTATGGAGGGTCCCTTCTCATGCCTTTCTTGTTCTATCAAAGTTCTTACTTTGTAGTAGAAATAGAACTTCTAAATAGGAAAACACATGTGGGGGAAATAAAAGAATGAACATGACATTTTAACCTATTAGTTCTTAATCAAAAGTGACTACTGAGGCAGAAGTGTAAATCAAGAGCAGATCCAGCAGAAAATTAAGAAAACAAAGCAGCTAGCAAGAGCTTAAGTGAAGGAATGAAATAATATTAGCATTTACTCAGGGAAGTAGATTGATGTGATGAATGCCTGCTGGAATGTATATCAAGTTAGCATTAGACAATGTCATCAACATCTCCTGTTTGATCTGCAACTCCAGGCAGACAAGCATGACCTTTACATAACTAGTTGACATTCATGTCAGTAAAAGCCAGGGAATAAATTAATTCAGATCACTTTTATTAAAGGAATCCAAATGCATTTATTGGTAATAACATATTTTTCATAACACATCAACTGAAACAAAGCATTTTTAGAACATTGCATCTGTCATGAATTTTGGGATTTGTGAAAGGTGACAACTTAAATACATTATGCTTTCCTTATAAACCCACAGATCCACTTCCAGTTACTGTCACACTCACCCCCTCCCAACACACATTCTCAGTATTAACAATTATCCTTACTTCTAATACTAAAAACTAATTTGGCTTCCTATTAAATTTCAAAACATGAAAAGAAATGATTTGGAGTTTAGCTTTCCTCACCTCACAATTGTGTTAGTATTTATCAGTTTGTTCATTGTAACAATACTACCTCTTCAATTTTGTATAAAAGATCAAAATTTCAGTGTATCAAAAAATTTTATTCAGGTTGTGTAGTGATGGTGTATGCTTTTAAGTCTAGCACTCAGGAGGCAGAGGCAGGTGGATTTCTCTCAGTTCAAGGCCAGTCTGGTCTACAGAGTGAGTTTCAGGACAGCCAGAGCAAAAAAAAGAAAAAGAAAGAAAGAAACCCTGTTTAAAAATATATATTAAGACTAGATGGTAGTGATGTAAACCTTTAATCCTAATACCTGAGAAGCAGAGGCAGGTAGATCTCTGTGAATACAAGACCATTCTAGTCTACAAGTTCCAGGATAGTCAGAAATGTTACATGGAGAGACCCTCTCTCAATTAAACAAAGCAAAAATGTTTGTTTCATTATTGATATTTGGATTATTGATAAATTTTGATGTAACTGAATATCTAATTATATATTCTGATAGTCATCTTTGGGTATTCACATACTATTGATAATATAGTGTTTCTTCACTACAATAAAATAGATGATAGAATTTGTTTTTTAAAATGTTTGATTTTGGTTTTGGTATATTTTTATTTAGGTGTGTCTATGTAGGCGAATGAGCCTGTGTGTGGGAGTGACCATAGAGAACACAAGAGGGGATAGAATCTCCTGGAGCTAAAGGAGCAGGTAGTTGTGAGCTACCTGACTAGTGTACTGGGAGCTGAACTCAGGTCATCTTCAAGAGAAATGAGTATTTCTAACTGCAGAGCTGTCTTTCTAGTCTCTAGTTTGGGTTATGGTTTTAAATGGATTGTCTAAACCAATTTTATATAGAACCCTGGCTAGAGATTTGGGGGCTACTGGCATAGAGTAGTTGTGATAGAGAAAACTTTCCCTCTGTGACCTGGAGTGAAAAGACTGAGAAGAAGGAGCCTACATCATGACACTTGAGAACATGACCCCCAAAATCTAATGTAATGCAGCCAAACTCCTCCTCCTAAGGATTTAAACAACTACCAACAATTTTACCCTGGCAATCAAGCATTTAATACATAGACATTGGAAGACCTTCAAAGCTCAAACTATAGCATTATTTCAATGCAGAATTGACAGATTATAAGTAAAGCATATATGAAGATGAGATTAATGTTTAGTTGAATCTTTTTATATAAACAGGCACTGTGCTTTTGTTTCATGGCCACCCAGACCCGAATGATAACACAGAAACTATATTAATGCCAACACTGTTTGGTCAATGGCTTAGGCATATCTAGCTAGTGCTTACATTTTAAATTACCCATTTCTATTAGTCTATTTATCACAAATAGTCTGTGTCTGACAAAGTTCTGGCATCTTTCTCCTTAGGGAGCTATAGGGCATCTTCTTGACTCTGCCTACTCTCTCTCTCTCTCTCTCACTCTCTTCTCGGATTTCCTGCCTGGCTTTATTCTGCTAAGTCATTGACCAAAACAGCTTTATTCATCAACCAGTAAAAGTAACACATAAACAGAAGAACATCCCACACCACTTCTAATCTCAAATGAGCTGAAAACTAGTATCCAGGCATATGGATGGTGTGCACAAGTTGATGTTAGCTTACTTTTCTTGGAGAAGAGCTTAAAATGGTTCAAATCAGCTTTTGACTGATAACATTTCTTAAAAAATATGATTTATCAATGTAATTAAATTTTGATTCTTTCACAACAAAAATATTTGCTACAATTTCAATTAGCCTCAAAAATATTTATTTAGTAACAGACTCCAGAAAGAAAAGCTGCACATTCTTCATAAATTTTAAGACACATTTTCAGCCTTCTTCATGAATAGAATTTGTATCAGCATTATGTTGAAACAATAGACTGACTGTTGTACATGTGACACCATTCTAATAATATGGATATCCTTTTTATTTATGTAATTTTATTGTGCATTTGGGTATTACAGCACATAGCCAGTACCTGTGGAGGTCAGAGAGGGGTGTCAAGAGTTCTAGATAGATGTTATCTACTTTTTGCCTTCTGAGAATCAAACCTGGGCCCTTAGAAAGCACAAGTCAGTGTAACTAACAACTCCTGAAAAAGAGTTTTTAGCTCCCTCTCTCCCAGTATGCTCTTTAGAGCTTTCTATTATTTTTATTTATTCCTATATGTAATTTTTGAAACATATTTGTAATATTTATTTATAGATTCCTTTTCAGGTATTAGATATTTTGTATGAAATTAAGGGGTTATTTTCTACTTTTCAGTTGACCATATGTAGAATGTGAAAATTTTATATTAACATTTTCCCAGTCATCTTCTAATTCTGATTTATCAATATTAAGATGATACTTGGCCTTTTGTGGAAATTGTACAAAACAGTAGATATTTCAAATAGCTTGTCTTTCACATACCCTTGAGCTGTGACTCTCTGTCTTTCCCAAATCAGAATACACCTCTTGAAATCTTTTACTAGGCCACTTTCTCTTTGCCTGTTGCTTTAAACCACCACATATTTCCCAGTATGGTTGAAAATTTCTTTCTAGATATGATAGAAATGAGTAAAAGCATATATCAACATCAACATATTAAAAACGGAGGAAAGATATAATAAATGGTGAGTAAAATGTCATTATCTTTTCTATTGATATGAAGAAACACCATGACCAAAGCAACTTATAAGAAAATGAGTTTATTGGAACTTACAGTCACTGGCAGGGAGCATGACAGCAAGTAGGCAGGCATGGCTGCAGCAGTAGATATTAATACCTAATTCACCAGTAGTAGGCAAAGAGGGGAGTAGCTGTGAATAATATGGGCTCTTTGAACCTCCAAGAACAGCCTCAGTAGCACACCTCCTCCTGTAAGGCTGCATTTGCTAATCCTCCCAAACAGTTCTTCAAAAGCATTCAACTATAAGAGCTTATGGGTGCTATTCTCATTCAGACCATCACAGTCACGTTATCACATTTTCAAGTGGTTTGAATGCACTGCAGACTTGGAAGTGGATGGGAGCATAAACGGAGATGGAAATTCGAGAAATGAATAACAGAATTGAGAATATGTTGGTGCAAAATATAGTAAGGAACATCACGTTTAGTCTCAAACTGTAAAGGAGAATGGTTGCCTTAATTGTCCATTGTGATCAGATAGACTGAGTGTGATGTGGGAGTGTCATATATCAATCTGTTGATTTCATTGGTTAAGTAATAAAGGAACTGCTTGGCCCTCATAGGTTAAAACATAGGTGGGAGGAGTAAACAGAATAGCATACTGGGAGGAAGAGGAAGTGAGCTCAGACTCGACAGCTCTGTGCTCTGGAGCAGAGAAGCCATGCTCCAGTCTCCTGGACAGACATGAGCGATGAAGCTCCAATCCAAGATGGACGTAGGCTAGAATCTTCCTGGTAAGCGCACCTTGGGGTGCTTACACACACTATTAGAAATGGGCTAGTCCAGGTGCGAGAGTTAGCTGAGAAGAGGCTGGATATAATGGGCAAGCAGTATTTAAATGAATACAGTTTGTGTGTTGTTATTTCGGGCATAAGCTAGCCGAGCAGGCGGCTGGGGTGCTGGGGACGCAGCCCCGGCCGCTCTTATTTCAACATGAGTGAAACTTGAAACATTGTTTATTTATTTGTTTCTATTTATTTCTATTGTTCCATATTAGAAGAATACTGAACAATGATAATACTTCTTGGTGTCTTTTGTTGAACTTATCTCCTACAAACAAGTGACTTACAGCATAAAATAAGGTCAAAGCACATGCTGAGCTTGACTTCAACACTATTATCTTTGGTAAGATCAGGATGGATCCATACAGCATAGAAATTTAGAACCAGAAGATGCTTTGAGAATTTTTTTTATTAAATTTTTCCACCTCCTCCCCGCCTCCCCTCCCCCCACTCCTCATCCCCACTCCCCTCCCCCTCCCTCTCCAGTCCAAAGAGCAGTCAGAGTTCCCTGCCCTGTGGGAAGTCCACGTTTCTCCCCCCTCCTTCCAAGTCTTGGAAGGTGAGCATCCAAACAGGCTAGGCTCCCACAAAGCCAGTACATGCAGTAGGATCAAAGCCCAGTGCCATTGTCCTTGGCTTCTCAGCAGCCTTCATTCTCTGCCATGTTCAGGGGGTCTGGTTTTATCCCAAGCTTTTTCAGTCACAGTCCAGCTGGCCTTCGTGAGCTTCCATTAGTGTCTCAGTGGGTGGGTGCACCCCTAGCGGTCCTGACTTCCTTGTTCATGTTCTCCCTCCTTCTGCTCCTCATTTGGACCTTGGGAGCTCAGTCCAGTGCTCCAATGTGGGTCTCTGTCTCTATCTCCATCCATCACCAGATGAAGGTTCTATGGTGATATGCAAGATAATCATTTTATGGATATACGATCGTGCCATTTCAGGCTCTCTCTCCTCAGCTGCCCAAGGACCTGGCTGGGGACATCTCTCTGGACCCCTGGGAACCCCTCTAGAGTAAAGACTCTTGCCAACTCTAAAATGGCTCCCTTAATTAAGATATATACTTCCCTGCTCCAATATCCATCCTTCTTCCATCCCAACCATCCCATTTCCTCAAGCTCTCCCCATCCTCCCCTGCTCACTTTTCTCTCCCCATCTCCCCTTTACCCCATCCAACCCCACCCCCCAGTTCCTAATTTTTGCCCAGCAATCTTGTCTATTTCCAATATCCAGGAGGATAACTTATGTTTTTCTTTGGGTTGATCTTCTTACTAGCCTACAGCTAACATCAAAGTAAATGGAGAGAAACTCAAAACCATCCCAATAAAATCAGGAACACGACAAGGCTGTCCACTCTCTCCCTACCTCTTCAATATAGTACTTGAAGTTCTAGCAATAGCATTAAGACAGCATAAGGGGATCAAGGGGATTCAAATTGGAAAGGAAGAAGTTAAACTTTCATTATTTGCAGATGATAGGATAGTATACATAAGCGACCCCAAAAACTCTACCAAAGAACTCCTACAGCTGATAACCACCTTTAGTAATGTGGCAGGATACAAGATCAACTGTAAAAAATCAGTTGCCCTCCTATACACTAAAGATAAGAATGCAGAGAGGAAAATCAGAGAAGCATCACCTTTCAGAATAGCCACAAATAACATAAAATATCTTGGGGTAACTCTGACCAAGGAAGCAAAAGATCTATTTGACAAGAGCTTTAAGTCTTTGAAGAAAGGAATTGAAGAGGATACCAGAAAATGGAAGGATCTCCCTTACTCTTGGATTGGGAGGATCAACAGAGTAAAAATGGCAATTCACCAAAAGCAATCTATAGATTCAATGCAATACCCATCAAAATCCCATCAAAATTCTTCACAGATCTGGAGAAAACAATAATCAACTTTATATGGAAAAACAAAAAACCCAGGATAGCCAAAACAATCTTATACAATAAAGGATCCTCTGGAGGCATTACCATCCCTGACCCCAAACTCTATTACAGAGCTACATATTGAAAACAGCTTGGTGTTGGCATAAAAACAGAGAAGTCGACCAATGGAATCAAATAGAAGAACCAGATTTTAACCCACAAACCTATGAACACCTTGTTTTCAATAAAGGAGCTAAAAGTATACAATGCAAGAAAGAGAGCATCTTCAACAAATGGTGCTGGCATAACTAGATGGCAACCTGTAGAAGAACGAAAATAGATCCATAACTATCACCATGCACAAAACTCAAGTCCAAATGGATTAAAGACCTCAATATCAGTCTGAACACACTGAACCTGATAGAAGAGAAAGTGGGAAGTACTATACAACACATGGGCACAGGAGACCACTTCCTAAATATTACCCCAGCAGCACAAACATTAAGGGCAACATTGAATAAGTGGGACCTCCTGAAACTGAGAAGCTTCTGTAAAGCAAAGGACACTGTCACTAAAACAAAAAGGCAACCCACTGACTGGGAGAAGATCTTCATCAACCCCGCAGCAGACAAAAGTCTGATCTCCAAAATATATAAAGAACTCAAGAAACTAGACTTTAAAATGCTAATTAACCCAATTAAAAATGTGGCACTGAACTGAACAGAGAATTCTCAACTGAAAAAGTTCAAATGGCCAAAAGACACTTAAGGTCATGCTCAACTTCCTTAGCGATCAGGGAAATGCAAATCAAAACAACTTTGAAATACTATCTTACACCTGTCAGAATGGCTAAAATAAAAAACACCAATGAAAGCCTTTGCTGGAGATTTTGTGGAGAAAGGGGTACACTCATCCATTGCTGGTGGGAATGCAAACTTGTGCAACCACTTTGGAAAGCAGTGTGGCGGTTTCTCTGGAAATTTGGGATCAACCTACCCATGGACCCAGCAATACCACTCTTGGGAATATACCCAAGAGATGCCCTATCATACTACAAAAGTATTTGTTCAACTATGTTCATAGCAGTATTATTTGTAATAGCCCAAACCTTGAAACAACCTAAATGCCCTTCAATGGAAGAATGGATGAAGAAAATGTGGAATATATTCATACTAGAGTACTACTCAGCAGTAAAAAACAATGACATCTTGAATTTTGCATGCAAATGGATGGAAATAGAAAACACTATCCTGAGTGAGGTAACCCAGACCCAAAAAGATGAACATGGGATGTACTCACTCATAATTGGTTTCTAGCCATAAATAAAGCTTTGAGAATTTTGAGGTTTTTCTCTTTGCTTCATCTTATATGATTACTTCGATGCCCGAGAAAGCAGAAAGCACTTATAGCTGTTGCATCATATAAAAATTAGGAGAAAAATATAAACTAGAAGGCATGGGTAAATGTAAGTTTACATCTGTTATTGGATTTCTTTCCTAGTTAGTCCAATATTAGGGGATAAAGACTCATCACCCTAGGCTCTGATTCTTCACTCTTCATGATTATTTGCTGTGGTTGACACAGTTTCATGTGGTTTTTAACAGTTTGTTGTTTTTATGAAAGTATAAAGACTTGAATTTGACCTCCACACGAGAGGCCAGATGTAGCCGGCAATTCCAGTTCTGGGCATGTAGAGACATGTGGGTCTCTGGGGATCACTGTCAGGTCAGCCTACCATAGTCAGCAAATTCTGGGTACAGTGAGAAATTTTGTCTCAAAAATAATATCAAGGGTTATAGAGAAAGCCACATGAGGTCAGTCTTTGACCTGTACAGGCACATACATACATTTGTCTATATCAACACATGTGAACATTTACAGATATACCACATACATACATGAGTGCCCTCAAACACGCATACACATGAAAAATTCAGAATGACTTCTTCTTTGTCCTTTCAGAACTGGCTATCATGACTTGGGCTTATCTCATTCCTATGCGCTTTGCAGTAGTTCTATTTCTACCTTTGTATTCACTTGAGACCAAGAGTTGGCTATCTTCCTCTTTAACTATTTGCCCCACCCAGTGTACTGAGTGTACATAGTTTTGCAAAAGAACATCCTCTACACCACACTGCTCATCAGTCATGAAGCCTAGAACTCAATTCAATAGCTATGGGTAAAGAAGGACAAAAAGGAAGGCATTTTCTTCCAACTTAATGCATAGCCAAATTTTAAGAGACAAGAAAGGGGAATTTGTGTATATCTCATGAGGTGGTGAGGCATTGAAATAAACTGCAGGTCAAGACACCTCTCCTTTCTCAAATCTATAATTTATAATTTAAAAAAGAAAGTTATATTCTCAGAGGCAAAGAAAATGCATATTTTATAAATGCACATCATATCATTTAGATGTGAATGAATCTTTGCTGGGCTCTTTGGTCAGAAATCTTTCTAATCAGAAATACAAACTTATCAAGTCCATCAGCAATCCTTGTCTATTTGAATTAACAGCACCTCTTTAAGCTCTGATGATAAAATGCATACAAGTAGACCTCTGCCTTCAGTCAAAATACCTTATACCACAATGGATCTGAAGCTAAAATTTCTCCAAGTTTGACAAATATATTTGCTGTGCTAGCAGAAGAACAAAGTTACAGAGAACTCTCCATCAGTTCATCATCCTCAGGTCTCACAATTATTTTCCCAGTGTCTTAGTATAGCTTCATATTGGCCTGCCCCCTTGCTCTCTGTAAATGTGTGTGTAAAAGACAGAGGGTGTGTGTGTGTGTGTGTGTGTGTGTGTGTACATGTGTGTGTGCGTACAGTTTTCATATCAGTGTGTACCCATAAATAATCATGAAGGTCATAGGAAAGTATTGTGTGGCATTGTGTCCTAATTTGTGGCTCTTTGACTGACTCCCTTGATCCATTGTCACTCAGTGAACCTGAAGTGAGCCTTGCAAACAGAAAGCTCTAGCAATTTTCCTGACTCTTCTCCACACAACACGGGTATTACAGGCATGCAGACAGTCACTCCAAGGTTTTTATGTCAGTATTGGGGTCTTCAACTCAGGTCCTCATGCTTGTAAAATAAGTGGTCATATCAACTGAGTCATTCCTCTGTTCCCCCCATCAGAGTAGTTATATTTTCTGGTTCATCTCTAAGGGAAGAAGACTAGAAGATTTTACAGTGCAGCATAAGCCCATGCTGGCAATTGCAGATCTGAATGCCACCTTTAAGTAAGAGATGTTCTAGCACACAGTGTCCCTAGAGGCCTTAGACTGGACCCTAATGATTCCTGGCTGTCTAGTGGCTCATCCATGACTTCTGAACTCTGTGAAACAAAATGGGATATTTCAGCAATAGAAGTGAATAATGAATGACTGAAAAGCAAATAAAAAGATGTTGAAACTTATTTGTTGAAAAATGATATTACACAACTGTTCTCAGTATTACCAAAATAAACTTTTTCTATCCCTGATGCCCTTGGAAGTGGCTCCCATCACAGGTATTCAATCATTCTGTATAAAACTCTCCCTCGTGATAATTTGTACATGTTCCCTCCTTGCAGGAAAGTACATCTCACTCAATGTTTCTAGGACAAATGTTTCCTCTCAACTCAAATGGATCTTTTGAATTTCTTCATCTATATTAAATATATTTACACACTGCTATGACTCTGTAATAGAATTGGAACTCTAATGACTATTATGCCACAACAGAAATCAATGACTTTCTTGTTTAGTCTATTGTAAGGTCTTTGGTTGAACACACTGCCCCCTATGGGTGCTATCTTAAACTGGAACAGTTGCAAATGACAAGGATCACCTTCTCATTTACTAAATAAAAATGACAAAATTTTATCAAAATAAGATACTTGGGCTTTAGAGCTTACTCAGTGGGCAAAGTGCTTGCTGGATACATGTGATACCTTCAGTGTGAGATCCCCAGAACTCACATAGATGCTGGTGAGCACTGCAGCCTGTCTGTTAGCTCAGACCTTGTGAGCCAGAGGCAGAAGATCTCCACAGCAGCAGTCCAGCAAGAATTGCTGTGCAGAATTGGTGACTCCTGGGAAGGCAGAGACTTTGCTTCATTGCATACAGTGAAGAGCTCTCAAGGAAAATATCCAACATCAAACCAACACTAGCATGTGAGCACATATTCATGCTATGAATAGTTTGACTATTTGTGACTGCATTAAACATATTTTTACATTATCAAAAACATGTAAAAGAGATACAGTGCTAAACCCTACTATACTACATACATGATCAATGTTTTTCTTGTTTATTCTATTACTGTATCACCAAGACACATGTGAACACATACATACACACATGGTAATTCTAAAATTAACTCCAGGCAATAAAGTCAGTTTTTTCTACTGCTCTTAACCATTGTTTTATCTCAACTCCTGCCACTGTTTTACCATTTCATCTCATTTTTAGTCTATAGTTTGTGAGATTAGAAGTTCCTGGCCCTGTGTAAGTCTCTTATATAGTATACAGCATCTCTTTGCTTTTTAGAATTTGAGCTACAGTTTAAAGCACAAAACAGAATTTTGAAGGATGCATAATGACTTACCTTTTAAACTTAGAAAATAAAAACAGAATTCACGTTAGTTGACTGTTGTCAGTTGCTCAGAAAAATAAACAGTTAAATTTTGCACTATTAGTGCTTGGCTGACTATTTAAATTTTTGATACTGCTAATTCTCACTTCTCTTATCACAGTAGTGGAGATAACAATAATTCCTGTTGGGAAGGCTATTAAGGAGATTGTAAGGATGTCTTTGGCTTATTGCACAGTAAATCCTTAATAAACTTAAGCATTATTATGATTACATCAGTGATGTCACTATCTCAGAATACAGCTTATAAGGAGCAGAATTAACATTCAGACATTAACATTTCTCATCCAAAACCTGTGTTCTTGATTACTAGGGTGGTACTGACCTTACCCAAATTTAGAAATTATAAATGGGAGTTCACCCTGAACTTTCCCTCAGATGCAAATAAATTGCCATGATGTATAACAGATTGGACCACAAGATACTCCTAGAATATAAGTCTGACTCCCTGGCTCTCTGTATTCTAATTGTTTAGGTCAGTGGTTCTCTGCCTGTGGGTCATGACCACTTTGGGGGTTCAAATGACTTTTAACAGTGGTCCCCTAAGACTGTTGGAAAACATACATTATAATAATTATAATATTACATTGATAACAGTAGCAAAATTCTAGTTAAGAATTAGCAATGAGCCGGGTGGTAGTGGCGCACACCTTTAATCCCAGCACTCGGGAGGCAGAGGCAGGCAGATCTCTGTGAGTTTGAGGCCAGCCTGGTCTACAAGAGCTAGTTCCAGGACAAGAACCAAAAGCTACGGAGAAACCCTCTCTCGAAAGTCCAAAAAAAAAAAAAAAAAGAATTAGCAATAAAAATAATTTAATGGTGGGGAATTACCAAAACATGAGGAGCTGTATTAAAGGATTACAACATTAGGAAGGTTGGGAACCACTCTCTTCAATCCATGCACTCCAAAGACAGTAGAAAACATACTAATGAAAGGGCAGGATAAATTTTGATAAAGTGCTCACTTTGAAAACCTAGAAAATCAGCATTTCTTGTTATCTTTAGTGTATTGGAATGAATATTAGGTTTTGTTTAAGGAGGAACTGTAGTGATAGGAGCAGCAGGCTGCTTCCCCACCCGGCTAGCTTTACCCGAAATAATTACACGGAAACTGTATTCTTTTAAACACTGCCTGGCCCATTAGTTCCAGCCTCTTATTGGCTAGCTCTTACATATTGATCTAACCCATTTCTAATAATCTGTGTAGCCCATGAGGTGGCTTACCAGGGAAGATCTTAACCTGCATCTGTCTGGAGTGGAAGAATCATGGCGACATCCTGACTCAGCTTCTTTCTCCCAGCATTCTGTTCTGTTTACTCCACCCACCTAAGGTTCTGTTTACTCCACCCACCCACCTATCAAATGGGCCTAGGCAGTTTCTTTATTAATTAACCAATGAAAGCAACAGATTAGAAAGAAATCACTCCCACATCATTTCGCCTTTTTCTGTTTAAACAAAAAAGAAGGCTTTCATTTTAACATAGTGAAATTACATATAGCAAAACAGTTATCAAGCAAGAATTACAGTTACAACATTTATATCTATTTTATCTTGTATCATAACTAAGGAAAACTATAACTATCCATTCTTCAACTCCATCAAAGACTCCAGAAGGATATAATATTACCTAAGCAAACAAGAAGTACAAAACTCTAGAAATGACAGAGACATCTCGCTGCCTGGACAGACACCCAAAGTTTCTCTATACCGTTGGGGCATTCATCTTCAGCCTACAGGCCCATAGTTTCCAGCAGACATTTTCATGAAGCAGGAAATACCAAAGACAGTTCAGTCACTTTCTGCTGTGTTCTGCAGAATGTCGTGCAGACTCTTTCATGAATCAGGAACCCCAAAAAACCATCTCACCTTTAGGCAAGTTCAGCAGTCCTCTCTCTGAGGGTTTTCTGTGTCCAGTTATGCAACAGTCCAGGCAAGAGCAGTTTCTTGCCCAAATGGCTATCGAACTCCATAAGGAGTCTCTTCGATGCCCATTTTCCTCTTGAAGTAGATTGGTGCTGCCAGGAGCAGATGTGTCTCATTGTCATGAAAAGCCCTAAGTTATTAAAACATTAAATGCCATATTCTGTAGTCTTTGAAAGATATGAAGAATGCCTATCTGACATATATCTATGCACATCTAGAAAGTCGAACTAACATGACTACAAACCACTATTACCGATTATTATCCATTAACAACCTATATTTCCTAATTATACATTACATTTTTAAATGAACTACAAAATCACAATACCTTAGTCAAGATCAGAAATACATATACATATAACAAAATTGACCTTAAAATCCATACCAATGCAAATTATTCATACCTATATCATTTTCCCTTTTAAATGTAAAAGAGCATTTATAAACAATATTTGGGAACATGGACAGAGTTTTTTTCTCTCCAAACTGCTTCCTGCTGAATGGGGGCGCTGTTATTTAGATCTTTCATGGTGTAACCTGTGTGCCAGGGTCATCTCAGTCGGAAGTTGAGTGAAGTAATTTTTTGAGGGTGTTCACAATAACCTTTCAGGAGGGCGTGGTCTATCATACCATATTGGGATAGACGCAATCCACAGGGTCTCATCCTCTGTGAAAACAAAAGAAGAAACTCCTTTCCAAAGCATCATATCCTTAGACCCAAATTCTGAAGTCATAATACCCTTATGAAATCCATTCTGGTTCAGCTTGGCAGCCCACACAATAAAATGTCTCTCTGTATTTAGCTCCTTCATAGTCAAAAAATTTAAAGAAAACACAATGTACATAATCCAGACTCTCTGTGAATCTTCCATTTTTACGTGACTTATTTTTACTCTATCACTTTATTTTATTCTGTCTCTTTAAAGACTTTACCTTTTTTTTTAAAAAAACCATTAACTTTGTTCTCTATATTTTTATTTTCTCTCTCTCAAGCTTACATATACTCATCCAACACTGTGATCCATTTAGTGGTCTGTCTGAATCTGTTTTATTGTGAATCTGTATTTCTTTTTACTATCCAGGAGCATTTCTTAAAATGTTAAGCAGTTCTCAAAAACTTAAGTTGTACCATGTACAGGTAATAAGGTACCACCTGTACCACCTGTGTCCTGCCCAGTCTCAACCTTAACTGCACTGTTATTATGGTAATTTTGGTAGTTCCTGCCTGAGACCAGCACAGTTCAGCATGGCGGAGCTGAGCCACTCCTGCCTCAGAGCCATTTGGTGCCCCTGAGCCACACACAGTTCCTGGCACACAGCAATCCACATTGCCATCAAGCAAGCCATAGCACTTTACTCCAAATGCTCCATTCAAAAGCTCTGTCTCCCGCAGGAGCCAGACAGAGAGTTCATAATGGCGGCACAGCCCAGAAAGCTGTCATTTTAAAACAGCCAGTTTTTTCCTGCTGTCGAGTCAGGAAAATTTCTTTGCAGCAAGCCACCCACAAACAGCCAAAAGCTGTCTTAAATTCTGTCACTCTCCTTTTTAAGCCCTCTCAGGTTTTATGTGGAGTTCATTACCACGCTGGGTGCCACTCTGTTGAAGGAGTGGCAGGCTGCTTCCCACCACCTGGCTAGCTTTACCCAAAATAATTACATGGAAACTGTATTCTTTTAAACACTGCATGGCCCATTAGTTCCAGCCTCTTATTGGCTATCTCTTACATATTGATCTAACCCGTTTCTTATAATCTGTGTAGCCCACGAGGTGGCTTACCAGGGAAGATCTTAACCTGCGTCTGTCTGGAGTGGGAGAACCATGGCAACTTCCTGACTCAGCTTCTTTCTCCCAGCATTCTGTTCTGTTTACTCCACCCACCTAAGGGTTCACCTATCAAATGGGCCTAGGCAGTTTCTTTATTAATTAACCAATGAAAGCAACAGATTAGAAAGAAATCACTTCCACATCAAGGAACCAGGGGAGCAAGTATGTGTGATTAGACAGTGCTGATTTGGGTTAGTAGGTATACAAGATAACTCTGATGTCAATATAGCTTAATGAAACCATCAGTTCCTAATAGACAGTTCTGTCTGTGAGACATCTCATCATGGGGTGTTATACCTGTGGCTCTCCATGTTCCTAAAATCCATGGCATACAAAAATCACTTTTATCTTGGAGGAATTTGTTGTGAGAGTTGACAGACAATAGGATGTCATAGTTACTCTTTCAGCATTCAAACTTGAAAAGAAACAGATGTGTTATGAATTCAATGTTCTAGAAATGAACTTCTCAAGAGGTTATCAGGGCTATCTGTAGTACTAAGTGTAACAGGGCCAAAAGTAAAGAAGATAGAATAAGGAGGAATTATGTATCTCTGTAGAAAATGTCCTTGTCTAACATGAAAAAAACCTTTGTTTAGTCCCTCACCACATGAACCCCTTACAGCAGAGGACACCTGTATTCCAAGCACTAGAAAAATATAAACAGAAGGATCAGAAATCCAAGGTCATTCTTACCTACACAGTGAGTTTGAGTTCAGCCTGTGCTCAGAAAGAAGTCAGAGATGACAGGCTTCTACTCTGTCTGTGAGACCAGTGAGGAGTCAGGGATTTTTGATATTTTTGGTTGTGAGCTGAGACTTTAAAGGCTGAGCCCTCATTTCAGCCAGAATCAGTGCTTTTTAGCTAAAGTAATTTCTAAATACTTATTACAAGGCAACAATCAGTTACCAACTGAAACTTTAATTATCAGTAAATTCCTTTCCAGGTGCTAGTTGACAACTAATTGAGGTGACAAAAAGTAAATAGGATGTCAAATCGAACATCTCCTTAGAGTGACAAGAAGAACTAGCCTAGAAAACTCTGAATACCACGAATAAGGATCTCCACGTGTGGTTTAAAAAGGAAACATGAGGGGATACTGATCAATAGAATTGAGAATTGAGAAATAATGAAAAATGAAATTATGAATCATTCAAGAAAGTGGAAGATGGATCTTGAAAATACTTTATAAAAGAAATTAGCCAAATTCAGAAAATCCAGTATGTAGTGGAATTTTATTTGTATTTTAATAAATAAAGTTTACATGAGGATCAGAAAAATAAAACAGGCATGATGTGGGAGTCTTCTGTTTGTGTTGATTTCATTGGTTAATAAAGAAACTGCCTTGGACCTTTAATAGGACAGAAAATTAGGTAGGCCGAATGGACAGAACAGAATGCTGGGAGAAAGAAGCTGAGTCAGACAGTCGCCATAGCTCTCCTCTCTGAGATGGAAGCAGGAATCCACCATGCTCTCCCTTCTGCCCAAGTCTGATTCCACCATCTGCCCAGGCAGGGAGATCTGAGCCAAGGGCATGGTCTCAGCTACTTTCCTCCCTATCCCGAGCAGGAACACAAACATCCAGACCCATAAAAGCCATTGAAATGCTTTAAAGCCAGAGTTCGTACATAAAGGATCATCTGGAGGCATTACCATCCCTGACTTCAAACTCTATTACAGAGCTACAGTATTAAAAACAGCTTGGTATTGGCATAAAAACAGAGAAGTTGACCAATGGAATCGAATAGAAGACCCTCACATTAACCCACAAACATATGAACACCTGATTTTTGATAAAGGAGCTAAAAGTATACAATGGAAAAAAGAGAGCATCTTCAACAAATTATGCTGGTAAAACTGGATGTCAACCTGTAGAAGAATGAAAATAGATCCATAACTATCACCATGCACAAAACTCAAGTCCAAGTGGATTAAAGATCTCAATATCAGTCCGAACACATTGAACCTAATAGAAGAGAAAGTGGGAAGTACTCTACAACACGTGGGCACAGGAGACCACTTTCTACGTACAACCCCAGCAGCACTGACATTAAGGGCTTCATTGAATAAATGGGACCTCCTGAGACTGAGAAGCTTCTGTAAATCAAAGGACACTGTCACTAAGACAAAAAGGCAACCAACTGACTGGGAGAAGATCTTTGCCAACCCCACAACTGACAAAGGTCTGATCTCCAAAATATATAAAGAACTCAAGAAACTAGACCATAAAAGGCTAATCAACCCAATTATAAAATGGGACACTGAGCTGAACAGAGAATTCTCAACAGAAGAAGTTCAAATGGCCAAAAGACACCTAAGGTCATGCTCAACTTCCTTAGCGATCAGGGAAATGCAAATCAAGACAACTTTAAGATACCATCTTACACCTGTCAGAATGGCTAAAATCAAAAACACCAATGATAGCCTTTGCTGGAGAGTTTGTGGAGAAAGGGGTACACTCATCCATTGCTGTTGGGAATGCAAACTTGTGCAACCACTTTGGAAAGCAGTGTGGTGGTTTCTCAGGAAATTCGGGATCAACCTACCCATGGACCCAGCAATACCACTCTTGGGAATATACCCAAGAGAGGCCTTATCATACAACAAAAGTATATGCTCTACTATGTTCATAGCAGCATTGTTTGTAATAGCCAGAACCTGGAAACAACCTAGATGCCCTTCAATGGAAGAATGGATGAAGAAAGTATGGAATATATACATATTAGAGTACTACTCAGCAGTAAAAAACAAGGACTTCTTGAATTTTGCATACAAATGGATGGAAATAGAAAACACTATCCTGAGTGAGGTAAGCCACACCCAAAAAGAGGAACATGGGATGTACTCACTCATATTTAGTTTCTGGCCATAAACAAAGGACATTGAGCCTATAATTAGTGATCCTAGAGAAGCTAAATAAGGGGAACTCAAAGAAAAACATATAGGCATCCTCCTGAATATTAACCTTCATCAGGCAATGAAAGGAGACAGAGACCCACATTGGAGCACCGGACAGAAATCTCAAGGTCCAAATCAGGAGTAGAAGGAGAAAGAGCATGAGCATGGAACTCAGGACCGTGAGGGGTGCACCCACACACTGAGACAATGGGGATGTTCTATCGGGAACTCACCAAGGCCAGCTGGCCTGAATCTGAAAAATCCTCGGATAAAACCGGACTCGCTGAACATAGCAAACAATGAGGACTACTGAGAACTCAAGAACAATGGCAATGGGTTTTTGATCCTACTGCATGTACTGGCTTTATGGGAGCCTAGACAGTTTGGATGCTCACCTTACTAGATCTGGATTGAGGTGGGTGGTCCTTGGACTTCCCACAGGTCAGGGAACCCTGATAGCTCTTTGGGCTGACAAGGGAGGGAGACTTGATTGGGGGAGGGGGAGGGAAATGGGAGGCGGTGGCGGGGAAGAGACAGAAATCTTTAATAAATAAATAAACGGAAAAGAAAAAAAAATAAAGCCAGAGTTCGCACTGGCGGCACAGCCCAGGAAGCTGCATTTTAAACTGATGCAGCTTTTTTTCTGCTGTTGTTGCTGAATCAGGAAATCTCTCTGCAGCATACCCCAGCAAATAGCAAAAGGCTGTGTTAAACTCTGTTTTATTGTGTTTAAAATTAAGCTTTCTCTCAGGTTTTACATGGAGTTCATTAGTTGACCACATTGGGCACCACTCTGTTGTAATAGGAGGAGCGGGCCGCTTCCTGCCACCGGGCTAGCTTTACCTAAAATAATTACATGGAAGCTGTATTCTTTTTTTTAATTTTTTTATTGAGAAAAAGATAAAAAAAACGTTTCTGCCTCCTCCCCACCTCCCATTTCCCTCCCCCTCCTCCCATCCTTCTCCCCTTCCCCCCACTCCTCTCCCCCTCCCTCTCCAGTCCAAAGAGCAGTCAGGGTTCCCTGCCCTGTGGAAAGTCCAAGGTCCTCCCCCCTCCGTCCATGTCTAGGAAGGTGAACATCCAAACTGGCTAGGCTCCCACAAAGCCAGAACTTGAAGTAGGATCAAAACCCAGGGCCATTGTCCTTGGCTTCTCATCAGCCCCCATTGTTCGCCATGTTCAGAGAGTCCGGTTTTATCCCATGCTTCTTCCGTCTCAGTCCAGCTGGCCTTGGTGAGCTCCCAATAGATCAGCCACACTGTCTCAGTGGTTGGGTGCACCCCTCGTGGTCCTGACTTCCTTGCTCATGTTCTCCCTCCTTCCGCTCCTCATTGGGAACTTGGAAGCTCAGTCCGGTGCTCCAGTGTGGGTCTCTGTGACTATCTCCATCCATCACCAGATGAAGGTTCTATGGTGATATGCAAGATATTTGTCAGCCATGCTATAGGATAGGGTCATTTCAAGTTCCCTATCCTCAGCTGCCCAAGGAACTAACTGGGGACCTCGCCTTGGGCTCCTGGGAGCCACTCTAGGTTCAAGTCTCTTGCCAACCCTAAGGTGGCTCCCTTAACTAAGAATTGTGCATCCGTGCTCCCCTAAACACTGTTTGGCCCATTAGCTCTAGCCTCTTATTGGGTAATTTTCACATCTTGCTTAACCCGTATTTAATAATCTGTGTAGCACCAAGAGGTGTGGCTTGCCAGGAAAGATCTTAACCTGTGTCTGTGTCAGGTGGGAGATTCATGGCGACTGTCTGACTCTGCTTCTTTCTCCCAGCATTCTGTTCTGTCTACTCTGCCTGTCTAATTTTCTGTGGTATCATTGGTGTCAGATGATTTTCTAGGAATGCAGGAATCTGTATCCTATTAGGAATATCCTAACAGTTTCCTCCCTAATCATTTTGCAAGGACACCTCATTGGTGATCAAACTTGTGAATAGATTTGCATTACAAATATCTTGAGGCCTGATGATTGCTCAGTGGTAGAGTGTTTGCCTGTGATACTTGAGGTTCTGGGTTCAATCCCCAGTGCCACAGTATAAAGCTAAGGATACAGAAGAACTTGGGCCTTCGATGGCCCAGCAGGTTAGGGTACTTGCTATATAAGCATGTTATAACCTTAATTCAATTAATTCACAGACTAGAAGGAATTAACTCCTGCAAGCTCTCTTCTGTCTTATATACATATGCGCTGATATGTGCACCCACAATACTAAATAAATAAGTAGATTTAATAAAACACTTTGAAAGAATGTCTGTGCTAGTTACCTAAAGACTTTCCTTCTCTCACAATTGACCTTTACGCTAGTAAAGATCAATCTGTAACAGATTTGACTAGGAAGAAGGTTCCAAAACTGAACCACTCTTATCATGCAAAATGGAACAAAGAAAAAGTCATTACTGGGTTATTTTCCAGCTTGGGTACTGGAATGGAACTAATCATAAACACACATGAGCATTCAAGGATATTGAAAACACAACTATTGCTCTCTTCCCATAGGAGTAGAGACAGCTGCCCTCAGGGAAGCACAAAGGCCACACAAGGCAAGTCTTAAAGCACTCTGATTTATGTGAAGATATTACAGCTCATTTCATCAGCTCCTTCAGTTTTGTCCATTTTGAATCTGCCTCACTTGTGATGACTCAGAGTTCAAATTAATTCCCCGTAGATAAGGGCTGTTATTTAACACTGAGCACCTATTAATAAATCACATTAGGAAGAACAGTTAATTACTATTTTGAGGGCACTAAATTCAACTATTTTTAAATGACCCCTGGGGAAAAAGAATATAACTTGACTTTAGATGGGTCTCTGCATCACTTATATTCATATAAATTTTGAGGTTTGTTTTTCATGAATTATAAAAAATCTTACTATTTTATGAATAATTCAAGGATCTGGCTGAGTTGCAAATGTAAGTAAAGTCTTGACAGTTGAGAGATGCAGTGAGATGATCCTGATTTGATTTATAAGATTATTTCCGATTCTTACAGTTAAACAAGAGAGAATGGTTGTCATAGCTTACTCTTCCTCATGTGCACATATCTGTGTTCACTGCTGCCTCAAAACAGAGCTTAAGGGTAATGGGAAATATCTCAGATAGGAAAGTGCTTGTAACATAAACGTGGATCCTCAGAACTCATACAAAGAGGTAAATGTAGTACCGAACACTCTAAACTCAGTATAAAAGGTAGGTTCTGAACCTTTTGAGCAGTCAGTCTTGCAGAATTAATAAGCTCCAGAATCAAGTGGGCAGCAATAGAGGAAGAGAGCCAATAATGACTTATGGCTCTCATTTGCAAGTGCCCACACACCTGTACACATACATAAATATGTGTATTCACACAAAAATTCCAAGGATGATCTGTGCTGTATGTACATCAACTTCCATGCATCGAAGGTAACTGAAAATGGACAAGAGACACATCTGGTTTGAGAATCGTTACTGAATAGTTATAAGTCCCGAAGTGTGACATCAGGTTTAATTGACAGGACTTCATGTCATACAAGTTTAAAAAATAGAAATAAAAAGAATTGATTTTCTTTCTTTTTTTTAATTTTTTATTGAGAAAAAGAAAAAAAAGTTTCCGCCTCCTCCCAGCCTCCCATTTCCCCTCCCCCTCCTCCCACCCTTCTCCCCCTCCCCCCACTCCTCTCCCCGTCCCTCTCCAGTCCAAAGAGCAGTCAGGGTTCCCTGCCCTGTGGAAAGCCCAAGGTCCTCCCCTCTCCGTCCATGTCTAAGAAGTTGAACATCCAAACTGGCTAGGCTCCCACAAAGCCAGAACTTGAAGTAGGATCAAAACCCAGGGCCATTGTCCTTGGCTTCTCATCAGCCCCCATTGTTCGCCATGTTCAGAGAGTCCGGTTTTATCCATTGATTTTCTAACAAAGGAGGGAGCACAAAACTAGGGTTAGCTTTGCTCCCCTACCATATGTGAGATTTGTTCATCTTTGACCAGTGTGGTTCAGTTGAATGTTTATTTAGTTGTATGTATATAATACAAAGAGATACTTTAAGAGTGTTTCAAAGCATAATCATGATGAGGTTGAATGAGGGAGTCATGCAGGTATTTCTAACACAGGAATTCTATTCATTATGCACCCGTTTCATTGTGCTGTAATTGCCTTCTTAGATATTGCTGTTACATCCTTAAGGATTTTTACAGAATGTTAGTCACTTCCTTAGTATCAAACCTCCCTGAGGTCCATCACCTTATAACACAGTTACTTGAATTAATACTAATTTGACCTCATCTTTGTATTCATGTCCCTGCCCTACCTAATGCTGTCATTTAGTTTTACAACAAATTGTTCTATCATTTAAAACTTCTGGTTACTGTCTTATGCAGGCTTATATAGAATCTGTTACAGTCACAATCTGAGGTACACAGACATGTTTTAGGTTTCTGTATCTCTTTTATTATGAGCTCGCTCTTGAATTGTGCCATTCATTGCTTCCTAAGGGTTCTATCCAATGTCTAACATCCTTTCATTTTACATCTGGAAGCATCTTAAGTTTTGTGTATTTGTATATTTTTTTTGTTTTTATCTGGCTTGAATCAGAATGGTAAAATTTTACATTTTCTTCCATTCCTTGGACATCTAATGTATATGCTTATACCCAAAATTACATGAATATGCATATACCAATGTACCTCTATATCTACATGAATGTATATCTAAACCTTGATGGGGAAACTATCAACCAATCACATTTAGTTAGGGTGTGACTACCTGTAGCCCAGGTAGCAAAACTGGTAGGACACAGGTGCTCTCTCTCTGCGCCGTGCCTGCCGGACTGATTGTATTTCTGACCTTCCACTCTTTTAGCATGAGTTTCCCCTTTTCAACTATTAAAAAATAACTGTTGTTCTTGAGCTGGTCTGGTTATTCATCATACCAACCTAATTTGTCAACAACACCTTTGTAGGTGCATGTGTATATGTATATTTGATTGTGCCCCACACACCCTGATCATTTTTCATTCTTTTTTCTTTCTCTTCTTCATAGTATTTATTGTCAATTTGCATATACCTGAGTTGATGTGGGAGTGTCATATATCAGTCTGTTGATTTCATTGGTTAAGTAATAAAGGAGCTGCTTGGCCCTCATAGTTTAAAACATAGGTGGGAGGAGTAAACAGAATAGAATGTCGGGAGGAAGAGGAAGTGAGCTCAGACTCGACAGCTCTGCTCTCGGGAGCAGAGAAGCCATGCTCCAGTCTCCCGGACAGACGTGAGCGATGAAGCTCCAATCCAAGATGGACGTAGGCTAGAATCTTCCCGGTAAGTGCACCTTGGGGTGCTACACAGATGATTAGAAATGGGCTAAATTAATATGTGAGAGTTAGCCGAGAAGAGGCTAGATAGAAATGGGCCAAGCAGTATTTAAATGAATACAGTTTGTGTGTTGTTATTTCGGGGCATAAGCTAGCCAAGCGGCCAGGAGTTGGGGTGCTGGGGACGCAGCCCCACTGCTCATATTACAACACTGAGTTTATTTACTCTACTGTTTGCTGAAATGTATGCATGAGTCTTTTTAAAGAATGTTTCTTAAATTGGTTTGTTACTTTCCAGTTCTAGAATATTCTTTTGTTGTCTTTATAAGAACTGCCATTAACACAATTTTTTTATTCTTTTTTATGGTTTATTCTACATTAGGTCATATGAAGTTAACTGATTTAAAGCTATACTATAATTAATTTACTATCTAGACTTTCGTATGTGCAATTTTTATGCATAAACTCTCTATATATTTAAAAAATTCCTTCTAGCATAATATCACCACTTTCCAGTGTTTCCTTTGGTATTCATGCCTCATAATTTTATTGAAAATCAAACATAAATGTTACATAGTAAACATGAAATTAAAGACTTTTCTATCCTCATAGATCAGTGTTTTTCAACCTATGGGTCACAACCTCTTTGGAGGGTCAAACAATCCTTTCAATGAATTATGAAAGGCCATAAGAAGATATAATGTTTACATTATGATGAAAAATAGTAGAGAAATAACAGTCATGAAGTAGCAGAGAAAATAATTTTGCAGGTGGGATCCGCTACAACATGAGGAATTTTATTAAAGAGTCACAGTATTAGGAAGATTGAGAACCACTGCAATAGAAGATTGCTGCTGTCCAGTGACTACCGAACATGATTACTATTTGACATGCCATCAAATGTATATCGTGGATTATTTTTCTTCAGCTGTCTTAGTAGTCACTTGACCAAAACTCATGTCCTCTCTGTGTGTCTGTCTGCATATCTGTTCATGTGTATATGCATACATTTGTTCTCATGCTAATGAAGAAGTACATGCCCTTGTATGCATGTGCCTAGAGAGGTCACAGGTAACAACTTTTGTATTACTCAATCATTTTCTTCTTCTTCTTTTTCTTCTTCTTATTATTCTTATATGGTCTCTGACTGAAAGAAAATCTTTCCAGTTGGCCTAGACTGGTTTGTCAAGAAAAATGAAGTTTTCTCCTATTTCTTTTCCCCAACCCTAGAAGGAATGTGTGACCACCCACAGCTTTTTTTTTTTAATTAAGCATTCTTGAGGAGAAAATTTAGGTTCTCAAACTTTCTTAGCAATGCTTTCTTGAGCTGTCTCTCAAGCCTGATGGAATATCTTAAATGCTTGGAGGAGTTGAAAGGAGATTTTAAGCATGTCTTCCCCTGTGCTCCTGGCAGACTTCCATTCTACCTTCTCTTTCTGTTCTTGCCTTCACAGATATTCAGTGTTATCCCACTGTAATTCTTTCATTTCTTCCTGCTTTTCTTGGGTAGGGTCTGTGTCTGAACTTGAAACTTGCTGATTCAGCTAACCTGGCTGGTCCAGAGTCCTAGGAATCCACCATTCACTGTCTCTCATCACAGGAATGATAAGTACTCACCCACACATCTGACTGTTCTTTGTGTATTCTAGGGATTTAATTCAAGTCTATGTGTTTGCAGTGCAAGTATTTTACTGATGGAGCCATTGCTCCAGCCATAGATTTTGATTTAAACATTTTCATCAGTTTACATTTTTAAATACTCTCCACCATTTTTGCATTTATAAAATTAAAACATAAAGAGTTACTGACAAATATGTCAAGGAAAGGCTTTACTCATAGACCAACCAGTATTAAAGTATGTTCTTGTACTAAATAGGCAAACTAGTACCCTTCCTCTTGGTATGGGTGTTCTAAGCTATAGCCTCAGCTTTCCAAATGCTGCTTCTTCCTATTGGTTTACTAGGCTATCCCCGAGTGGAAGAGAAGGAAATAAGAAGAGTACAAGCTAAAAATGGCACAAAATTTTTCTTCTGGGTCAGGTAGATGACTCGCTGTGCAGTACAAACCTGATAACTTGAATCCATCTCCAGAGCCCAAATAGCACAAGAAAAAGAACCAAGTCCGGAAGGTTGTGTGATTTCATCAAGCATACCATGGCATGCACATGAGTGTGCTCAGGTACACACACACACACACACACACACACAGAGAGAGAGAGAGTAAATAAATAACATACACAGACATTTAGAATAAATTATTTAAAAATTACCCTTATTTCTATTACTGGCAAATTTACTTAAACCAATACAGCAAGCCTCTAGTTATTTCTGACATTTTTCAGCACTGATTTTTATACCTTTTGCAGTTTGCTTGTTGCTTTTCCACAAGAGAGAATGACATTTTCATTGAGATTCCTGAGGTTTAGTTATGAGGAAGAAGAGAACTCAGGAAAGGAGAAACATAGGACTGACTGTGCTCATGGTGCAGAAACTAAGAACTGTCAACCAGAGACTCTAGACTCTATCAGTTGCACTAAAGCAATGGGAACTTGTGAAATATTTGTGATGTGTTAAGTTTAGCTGACAGGCACTAGCATTAGGTCCTACTGATTCTAATCAAAATGTTTTCTCAGGAAGCATGGATTCCAGGTCTGATGCTCCTACATTCTGTGGGCTAGCAGTATTCCTAGGAGGTGAGGTTTCTTGTTCAATGAAAGACAATACAGTAATGTGTTGCTAACAGTTCTTCTCTCATTTATTATGAGAACAATGATCAAGCTTCTGTTTCAAAAAAAAAGTTGAAATGTTAACAATGGCTGGACTCAGGCACACCATACTCTTGTCCACATCAGCATGAGGAGTTCCCATAGTGTTTTATGGGTCCCATCTCAGATTAGACAGGATCCTGGCTTCAACATTTTAAGATGAATGAGTGGATAGAAAGCAGATCTTGAATTTATTAAAAATACAAAGTTATGGAGTCCAGAAAAATAACATATACATGAGAATGTAGGCAAACCATCTAAGTGTTTAACTCCATATAGATTCCATTGTAGTGGCTCTTAGGGTACAAATGGATTAGGGATTCCAAGAAACATTTTCTTCCTTTTGAAAATGATATTATAGGGTTGCTCTAGAGGTGACTTGGATGGAATTCTAATGTGATAACAGAAAATCAGGAGGCATGATGTTGGAAACATGGCATGACGTTATGCGCTTTAATGTAGGATTTTCAGGTTACATCTGGGAAGGGAGGAAAGTCCAACATAATACTATTATGTTGAAGTGTGCGTGTGGAAGGGGGAAATGTTTGTTATGTTTAATCATGTGCCTCTAAGGTACACATAAGTGAGCATATGGTAAATGTGATTGTCTGTGTGGGTATGTATGACATCCAAAGGTTGAGTTTGGTTGTATTCCTCTTTAAATTTTCTTGTCATCCTTCCTTCTTTCCTTCCTTCCTTCCTTCCTTCCTTCCTTCCTTCCTTCCTTCCTCCTTCCTTCCCTCTTTCTTTCTTTCTTTCTTTCTTTCTTTCTTTCTTTCTTTCTTTCCCTTCTTCCTTTCTTCCTTCCTTTCTTTTATTGAGACAGAGTTTCTTTCTTTCTTTCTTTTTGGTTTTTCAAGACAGGGTTTCTCTGTAGCTATGGAGCCTGTCCTGGAACTAGCTCTTGTAGACCAGACTGACCTTGAACTCACAGAGATTCACCTGCCTCTGCTTCCCAAAGTGCTGGGATTAAAGGCTTGCATCACCACCGCCCAGCTGAGACAGAGTGTCTAACTGCAGCTCGAGTTCACTGGTTCAGTGAACTTTCTCCATTCCCCTAACACCAAGAGTTATAGGATTTTGAAAAAATGGAGAATCTGAACCCATAATAGCACAGCAGTCACTTACCCACTGTGTCAGAATTACGAGTTCTCAGCTGGAAGAGTCTTCAACAGATCCCAGGATGGTGGAGCTTTTTCTCCTTCCCATGTCTATAATTTTCTCTGTTTTTCTATTCTGCTTTAGAATTACAACAATAGCATAATGGAGCTGTTTGAACTTCCCCTTTCTGATTGAATGTAAAAAAGTTACATTCAGTCTTGTACCAGAAAATAATTGATGATTTTTACTTCTACTGATGTTCCTGGGCTCAAATGATCAAATAGAGCTACACTCACATGGAAATACCACATATACTACCTTGACATGTATTCAGAAAACAGAAAAAAGAGACACAGTGTCCTTGTAGAGCACCAGTCCCTTCTGTCCTGCACTAGACTAGGTATCAAGCCCCCTACCATCTTATGCTAATTCTAAAATAGTCAAGACACACTCAGACAGAGCATGCCAACACCCATGTCATACTGTAACAATGGGGTATGTCCTATACAGAGATTTCCTGACAACCAAACAGATGACCTGCCCTTATTCTACTCCTGAGGATCTGATACCTGCTAAGCAAATCCAAGTCAGTGCATTTTTACCAGTGTGTAGGACTTTATTTATAAATATAGAGACCATAGTTTATTCATAAAATCTTATAAACATTTCTTCTCCTTCAAACATAGCCAGTTTTACTTGGAAGTGGAAAAGTAGACTATGTAAATTAACAACTATAAGATGAATAAAAGCTCAAAGTAGCATTTACAGATAAAGAATGGGATTTAGTTCAGTACAACATTACATAAGCAATACAAGTGAATGCCTGGTGCCAGTAGGGAGAAATAAAATTTCAAAATGGGTCAGTATAAATTAGTCTCTTTCTCAGCCTTTTAAGTATCTGTAAAGTCTCAGCTCTGTGTCTACAGAAATGTTTGAAAACAAGGGAACAACAAAAGCACCCCTAAATTAAGTCTGTTTTCACAGAAAAGCATATCCTAATCTTCCCAAAGTCTGTTGTCTTGCTTATACTTGTTTGCATTTATATTTGAGCTTATGAAAATGGAAAAAAGATGAAAAATTGTAAAGAAGAAATTAATATATTTTATTTGAATAACATCACCCTCAAGTAAAGATCAAGTTGATGTTGGACACTACACAAATATGCACTTGAATACACGTACAAAAGCAGGAGAGCATTCACATGCATATTTTAACATTCCCCAGGAGCTTACCAGAGAGATCTATACTAAACTGCTTGGAATGCCTTTATAAAACCCTGTGACCCCATCTCTAGATGGTCTTGGGGTTAGTTTTGGCTATCTTTCTTGGTATTAGTCAATCAGTATGTACTTTCTCCTGTTCATTGAAGGAAAGAGAAATTCCAGGTATATCATTCTGTAATTCTATGAAAATCAGTCTCACTAGATCAGGATCCCATCTTCATGAATTCATCTATACATAATTAATTCTATAGTCTCTGTCTCCAAATAAATTTGATTGGTGTTTAGGGCTTCAACACATGTTTTTCGGGGGCATGAGACTATTTATTTCATAACTGTGGAACATTTACAACATTACACGAGGAGGGTACAGTGTAGCTATAGTCACAGCTAGTCTGTTTCAGAACTGATAACAAACTGACAAATGTATTTATGTATGTGCATGTGGGTATGTTTGTGTAAGTAAAGGCAGGCTTGTACATACCATGATACACATATGAAGGCCAGAGGATAACTTATCTGATTTGTTATTTCCTTCCATCATGTAAGTTCTGAGTTCGGGGGGTTAAACTCAGCTCAAGAGATTCATGTAAAAATTTTACCCAATGAGACCTCTTATTGTTCTAGCAAGTATTGTTTATTCTCCTCCTGACGAAGGTGCTATCATTTGCAGCAACCTTAAGTTCTTCCTTTGGATAATGTCATGCCTTATTGAGAAATAATAGATAACACTTTCTATCAACTTCCAAACCTAGTGCTGACTCCCTCTTTACACTACACAAACAAGTGGTCAAGGTTTAAGAGTGATTGTTTTGACTTCACGAGGCATAACTTGGATAATGTAATAAGCTAAGGAGGAACTTTATGGTATAGGTGGATCTTAAGGCAGATAGTTTTCCAATTTTCTGGGATATTGCCACATTGATTTTTAAAGGGGCTGTACAAGTTTGCATTCCAACTTGCAATCCAGGAGTATTTTCCTTCTCCACATCATCTCCAGCATGAAATACCAGTTGTGTTTTTGATATTAGCTATTCTGACAGGTGCAATACAGAATCTCGGAGTTTTATTATTTTTTTGCTTTGCATTTCATTGGTGGCTAAAGATTTGCACATTTCTTTAAGTGTTTCTTGCCCATTTAAAAATTCCTCTGTTGAGAATTCTGTTTAAATCTGTACACCATTTTTAAATTGGATTCTTTGATTTGCTGATATCTACTTTCATAAGTTTTTTATATCTTTTGAATATTAGGTCTCTGTCAGATGTTGACTGATGAAAATCATTTCCTATAATTCACATCGCTGTTTTGTCCTATGTAGGTATCCTTTGCCTTATTAAAGCTTTCAATGTCCTGAGGTTCCATTTATTACTTGTTGATTTTCGTGCCTGTGCGATTGGTTTTCTGTTTAGGGAGTTGGCTCCAGTGACAATGCATTCAGGGATATTCCTCAATTTCTTTCTTTCTTTTTTTTTTAATCAGGTACAGTGTATCTGAATTTATGTTAAGATCTTTAATCCACTCGGACTTGAGTTTATATAGGGTGATATATATGGCTCTATTTAAATTCTTCTACATAATTATATTCAGTTAGACAAACACCATTGATTAAAGATATTTTCCATCCAAAACTATCTAATATCTTTTAATGTATATACATTACATTTGTTTGATGAATTTCTTTTCAGAGTCTATAAGGGAGACTATAACTCTAACTATCTAGTCTTCCACGATCTCAGAAACCCAAGAAGGAAATGATATTAACTGAGTAAGCAAGAAAGGCAAACAAGTGACTTCCGAAAAATGTGAATAATGACAGAAAGAGCTGGTTGCCTGAACAGTCAACCAAAGTTCCTCTGCAATGTTGGGGCACCCATCTTTAGGCTAGAGTCAAAGCACATCAGACAAATTTTTCAGACATACTGACGATCTGTTCTGCCTTGTAATGGCAAAGCTCATCTGTTGCTTTCTTTTGTTTCTTGTATGTCTAATTTGAACACCATACTGTCAGCAGTCAAGGCAAGAGCATTTCCTTGCCCAATAGTGTTTTTGGCCACAAAGGAAGTAAATTTCATGTGGAGTTTCTTCAATCTCCATTATTTTTTCTGAAGTATATTGGTGCTGTTAGGAGCAGACATGTCTCATTGTCATAAAAAAGAAGAACTTAGGTTATTTAAACATCTTAAATGCCATATTCTGTAGATCTATGATTGAAGATGACCTATATTTCTAAAATATATCTTTGTTTGACCTTGAACACATATATAATGTGATTGCAAGTTCAATTATAATAGGTTATTAATTACTTCATTTCCTTATTATCCTAAAGAGTTGGTAATAATAACTTTCAAAACTTGAAATTTGCATTACATTGTTAAATGAGCTGTAAGAGGTAAAATACCTTGAACCAGATTTAAAACATATGTAGAGTAGGTTTTACCAAAATCCATCTCAAATTGTATAAATATGCAAAATTAGTATATAATATACAGAAATCCAACACAATGTAATATATTCAAAACTAATACTTGCTTTTTAAAAGTAGATTCAATAATCTACCCTTTTATCTTATCATATTTATATCCTCCATCTTTCTTTTTAGAGTAGATTTGATAATCTACCCTTTTGTCCTGTCATATCTATAATATCCATAATCCAGTGAATGATCACAAACCACACAGTCCACCTCTTCAGTATATGGGCATCATCTTCTGAAAATACTTTCTGCTGTCTAGGGGCAACAGTATCTTTAGAGGATCCTGAAAGAAAAATTTGGATTAATTGTTAAGTTCTGGGAGAGGTAGCTGTATCATTCATTTTATACATCATGGGAAAGTGCAGGGCTTGTCTCAGGTACTGACTGGAGTAGTCTGTGAGGCCGGACATCTCAAAATTGTCCTTAGTAGTTTGTGGCCTAAAGTGATCCTGTCAGCTGAGTTGTAACATATGAACCAGGTGGAATTGCTTTTGTGGGGCCCCAACATCTTCCTGGAGACTTCAAAGATTACTGTAGCAAAATTTATTGTTCACTGATGAGAACATACACATTATTTATATCAAAACATAAAGTTTGAATTTCAATAGACATATATTCAAAAATGTACCATAGAGATAAAAATAGGTATGGGGAGAAGTAAAAATTTTAAAAGCAGAGTTTTGGTAACATTAATCCTTAAATTTTATCTTCATTCTGTACCAAGCCAGGTGGCTCCTGATATGAAACAGAAACTCTGGATTTTTCTTTAAACAGCATGCTTAGATTTAGAGGAGAGTCACCGTCCAACTTCAAAACCAACTTTCATTTTTAAGTGAGTCACAACTGTTATCATACTGAAAAGTAGGGAGATTTATATGTTTAGGTAGAGAGATTTTACCCTGATGAATATATTGGTACCATAAGTCAGATTTCTCTTTGCTTGGTGATTCATTCTGGATAGTTATCTTTTCTTCTTTAAGCATCTGGATGTTGAAGTTGTCTTGACTGCACAAAGATGAGTATTTTCCTGCAAAGACAAGAACAGAACGAGCCTAAACACTTATGTGGTTTCCTTACAACTTGTAAGATTGTCATGACTATGGATGAGCTGTCATTTCTCTTTATCAAGAGTTTTCTCTTTTTCAAACTGAATCTTGATTAATTTTGATTGTATCCTTAGCTTTTCTCCTGTGGAAACAAGAGTGAAACCCCTTCCACATAGAAGCACATCTACTGATTTCCATTCTGATATCAACACATCCTTGAAATACAGTGGTTGATTTAATTCAGAATTTTTTTTCTATTTACAAATGTCTCTCTGTAGCTGTTGTTCCTTTCCCATCACCATTAAGAAAATTCAGGCTTAATAAAGCATTATGCAATCTATTTCTCATGGTATCTATCATCCCTTTCTGTTTATTTAGCATATCCTTTAGAGTTTAATTTGATCTTTATATAACTGGCTAAACTGTAGGATTGAAGGTATAACTATAATATATTTTATATTATAATAAAGAAAAAACTGTTTCAATTTCTTAGAGACAGGCACTGGAAAATTGTCTTTTTTTTGTGCAGTTATAATGACCATAACTTCTAGTAAATGTGTGATTACCAAATCATCTTTTTCTGAACACAAAGCAGTGTCCCATTGAAAACCTAAACCTGAATAGGTATCAATGGTGTGATGTACATATTATAATTTTCCAAATTCTACAAAGTAGAACATATTCATCTGCCAAATTTCATTCTTTTGAGTATGCTATGGATACTTCCTGCAGACAGTGTTGTTTGGGTGTTTAAAGAAGTAGGATTTACTTGACTTGTTGCCATGTCATAGAAAATCCCAATTTTTCTTTTTTCTTCTTTTATTATTGAAAAAATTTCCACCTCCTCCCAGCCTCCCATTTCCCTCCCCCTCCCCCCAGTAAACTCCCCCTCACCCCACTCCTTCTCCCCTCCCTCTCCAGTCCAAAGAGCAGTCAGGGTTCCCTGCCCTGTGGGAAGTCCAAGGTCCTGCCATGGGTCTAAGAAGGTGAGCATCCAAACAGGCTAGGCTCCCACAAAGCCAGTACATGCAGTAGGATCAAAACCCAATGCCATTGTCCTTTGCTTCTCATCAGTCCTCATTGTCCGCCATGTTCAGAGAGTCCGGTTTTATCCCATGCTTTTTCAGTCCCAGTCCAGCTGGCCTTGGTGAGCTCCCAATAGATCAGCCCCACTGTCTCTGTGGGTGGGTGCACCTCTTGTGGTCCTGACTTCCTTGCTCATGTTCTCCCTCTTTCTGCTCCTCATTTGGATCTTAAGAGCTCAGTCCGGTGCTAAAAATGTGGGTCTCTGTCTCTGTCTCCATCCATTGCCAGATGAAGGTTCTATGGTGATATGCAAGATATTCATCAGTATGGCTATAGGATAGGGTCATTTCTGGTTCCCTATCCTCAGCTGCCCAAGGAACTAACTGGGGACATCTCCCTGGACACCTGGGAGCCCCTCTAGAGTCAAGTCTCTTGCCGACCCTAAAATGGCTCCCTTATTTAGGATATATACTTCCCTGCTCCCATATCCACGCTTCTTTTATCCCAACCATCCCATTCCCCCAAGCTCCCCCCATAATTAACCCAATTAAAAAATGGGGCACTGAACTGAACAGAGAATTATCAACAGAAGAAGTTCAAATGGCCAAAAGACACTTAAGGTCATGCTTAACCTCCTTAGCGATCAGGGAAATGCAAATCAAAACAACTTTGAGATACCATCTTACACCTGTCTGAATGGCTAAAATCAAAAACACCAATGTCTTTGCTCGAGAGGTTGTGAATGAAGTAAGGGGTACACTCATCTATTGCTGGTGGGAATGCAAACTTGTGCAACCACTTTGGAAATCAGTGTGGCGGTTTCTCAGGAAATTCGGGATCAACCTACCCCAGGACCCAGCAATACCACTCTTGGGAATATACCCAAGAGATTCCCTATCAAATTACAAAAGCATTTGTTCAGCTATGTTCATAGCAGCCTTATTTGTAATAGCTAGAACCTGGAAACAACCTAAATGCTCTTCAATGGAAGAATGGATGAAGAAAGTGTGGAATATATACATATTAGAGTACTACTCGGCGGTAAAAACAATGACATCTTGAATTTTGCATGCAAATGGATGGAAATAGAAAACACTATCCTGAGTGAGGTAACCCAGACCCAAAAAGATGAAGATGGGATGTATTCACTCATAATTGGTTTCTAGCCATAAATAAAGGACATTGGGCCTTTAATTTGTGATCCTAGAGAAGCTAAATAAGAAGGTGAACCCAAAGAAAAACATATAGTTATCCTCCTTGATATTGGAAGTAGACAAGATTGTCGAGCAAAAATTGGGAACTTGGGGGTGGGGTGGGATGGGGGTAAGGAGAAATGGGGAGAGAAAAGTGAGAAAATCTCATTTTTAAACACTGACTATTGACATAATGATTTTTATCAAATTCTGAGGCCTTCTTCAAATTTCCAATTTGTAATCAGTCGATTTTTTTTCTGAGTTTTTTTTTTAATTTTTTATTGAGCTCTGCATTTTTCTCTGCTCCCCTCCCTGCCTCCCCCCCCCTCCTCAGTCCTTCCCCAAGGTCTCCATGCCCCCAATTTACTCAGGAGATCTTGTCTTTTTCTACTTCCCATATAGATTAGATTTATGTAAGTCTCTCTTAGTGTCCTCATTATTGTCTAAATTCTCTGGGATTGTGTTTTGTAGGCTGATTGCCTTTGCTTTATATTTAAAAACCACCTATGAGTGAGTACATGTGATGATTGTCATTCTTTGTCTGGGTCACCTCACTCAAAATAATGTTTTCTAGCTTCAACCATTTTCCTGCTAAATTCAAGATGTCGTTATTTTTTTCTGCTGTGTTGTACTCCATTGTGTAAGTGTACCATATTTTCCTTTCTATTCTTGTTTTATGCCCTTTGTCTTGCTTTTTCTTTGCTTGTTTTTTAAAATTGATTTTGTGAGCTATACATTTTTTTCTCTGCTTCCCTCCTTTCCTCTCTCCTCCCATTCAACCCTCCCCCAAGGTCTCCATGCTATCAATTTACTGAGGAGATCTTGTCTTTTTCTACTTCCGATTTAGATTAGATCTATGTATGTCTCTCTTAGTGTCCTTAAAAAACAATGATGACACTAATCGGTTGATTTTTGCTGAGAAGAAGGTATATTATGTATGTTGGATGAAATGTTCTATAGACATCTGTTAGGTGCATTTGGTTTGCAATATATATTCACTACAGTATTTCTCAGTTTAGTTTTTGGTTGGATGACCTGTCCTTTGTTGAAAGTAGGGTGTAGAAGCCTCCCAGTATCATAGAGTGAGGATCGATGTGTGATTCAATTTTAGTAATGTTTCTTTTACAAAGTTGGATGCTCTTACGATTGGAGTACAGATGGTAAGAATTGAAAGATCATAGTTTTAGATTTTTCCTCTGAAAAGTGTAAACTTTCCTACCATATCTCCTTTGATTAATTTTGTTTTGAAATGTACTACATTAAATATTAAATGGCTAAAACAGCCTTTTTTTCCTAGGTGTATTTGCTTAGAAAATCTTTCCCAACCCTTCAACCTGAGTAAATATTTATCTTTGATTTTGAAGTGTCTTTCTCGTATTCAGAAAAGGGATAGATACTAATTTTTTTCCATTCTATAAGTCTGATTCTTTTTTATTGAAGAATTAATAGATATCAATGATAAATGATCATTAATTCCTGGTTAGGTTTATTTTGTTTGGTTTTGGTTTTGGTGCTGGTGATGGAGGTTTTAGTGATGGTGGTGTGGTGTTTGTGTGTATGTATGTGTGTGTGAGTGTGCTTGTGTGTGTGTTTCCATTCATTTGACTTTGCTGTTAGGAGGTTATTTTCCATAATTTCATGCATGTAGTTAGCATCCTAGGGCTGGACTTTATCTTCTGGAACCTTCTATATGGCTGGGCATATAGATTTGTATTTTTAAATTTTTCTCCATATATAATGGTTGAGAGATTTCCCGAGTTTAGTTGTCTGGGTTGGCATTTCTACTTTCTAGAATCTGAGAGACTATCTGTCCAGCCTCTTCTGACTTTTAGAGTCTCCATTGATAAATCAAGTATAATTTTAATAACAAAGTAAAAAGGCAGTTGTTTTCTTAGTAGGAAACATTAATACATATCTCTATTTCATTTAAAAAAAGAAAACAAACTATCTTTTTTTTTCATTTTACATACAAATCTCAGTTTCCACTCCCTCCCCTATTCCCATTCCCTCCACCACCCTTCCACTTCACTCCCCATCCACTCCTCAGAGAAAGTAATTGTTTTGGGGACTGTCCAAGGCCCTCCCTTTTATATCTAGGCTGAGCAATGTGTCCATCCAGAGAGAATGGGTTCCCCAAAAGCCAGCACAAGCAGTAGGGATAAATCCTGGTGTCACTGCCAGTGTCCCGGCAGGCTGCCCCAGTCATACAATTCTCACCCACATTCAGAGCATCTATTTTGCTAAGTAACAAAGTAAACATATGTAGATCCAACTTGAAATGGGAAATAGACAATATTGCCTGAGAAAATTGGAAACATGGTGGGGGGAGGGCAGAAAAGGAAGAAAAACAGAGAAGGGGAGAAGAAATTGAGGGAATTGGATCATTGAGATGGAGGAAGGACAGAGATGAGAGCAAGGAAAGATACTTTGATTGAGGGAGCTCTTATGGGACTAGCAAGAAATGTGACACTAGAAAAAAATCCCAAGAATCCATAATTATGACCCCAGCTAAGACCCTAAGCAATAGAGGAGAAGTTGCCCAAACTGGCCTTATCCTGTAATCAGATTGATGAACATCTTAAATATCATCATAGAACCTTCACCCAGCAACTGATGGAAACAGAGGCAGAGACCTGTAGCAGAGCATTGGGCTGAGCTTGCAAAGTCCTGTTGAAGAGTGGGAGGAGTGAGGATATGAGCAAACAGGTCAAGACCATGATGGGATACCCACTGAAACAATTTACCTGAGCTAATGGGAGCTCACCAATTCCAGGCAGACAAGGAAGGAACCAGCATAATGTGAATCTCTTAAGAGTTAAGAGCAAAGCAGAGAGAGAGAGAGAGAGAGAGAGAGAGAGAGAGAGAGAGAGAGAGGAGTGAGTTTTCAGGAACATATTGACCTGATTTCAGAGAGAAGAAATGTTAATGGTTTGAAATAGCTGGAAGTACAGGCTATTTGAGGAAATTTAAATTTGAACAGATCATGACATAAAGAAATCATACATATTAACATGCAATTACTTTATATATATATATAAATTTTAATAGTATAAAGTATAATTTTACCTTCCCACAACTTCTTTCCTATCCTCCCTACCTGCTCAATTTTATGTTGTGTTTGTCTTTCTTTCAGAAGCACTACACAAAACCAAAAAAAAAAGAAATCAAAACAAACAAAAAGACCAATAGCACAAACAAATAAAATGTATGCAAAACATCTACTAAAACATGGAGTCTTTTTTTGGCCAACTACTCTTCTGCACAGGACCAGCCCTGAAACATTGTTGATATACCCAGTGACATTCCACTGGAGAAAACAAATTTAAATGTCTTTTTTGGCTAAAGGTAGGATTTGTATATACATTTCCTTCTCATTGCTGGGTTTATTTCTCTTTGAATCTGTATAGGCCCTGTGTCTGCTACCACAGTTTCTACAAATACATATATGTATAATTTCTATTATAACTGGAAAACAATGTTTCCTTTGAATCATCTATCAATACTGTCTTGTACTCTTTCTACCTTCTCTTCTAGATAAATTTTTAACCATGTGAGAAAACTTGAAAAGGATATCCAATTTAGGGCTGAATTGTCTCTCTCTGTCTGCAAATTGTCTAGTGGTGAGTTTCTTTATTAACTTCCATCTACTGAAAGTAAAATCTTCTCAGATGATCTATGGGTATAGAAATATATCCTTAGGAGTCATTTTATTTCTATGTTGCTTTAGCACAATAATAGTATTAGATATTCCATTATGTTCCTGACCTATCTAGTATCTTGTTCTTGGTCACTTTACTAGTTTCTGATATGGGTTCAGTATCATAGAGTGGTACTTAAATAGACTTTAAACATTGGTTGATTATATTTATAACATTTGTTATAGATAAAGAACATAAATGATCTACAGTAGGATGTAGAGTCTTCAAGTACATGCTCAAGAGTAGAATAGCTTGATCTTGAGGGAGATTCATTCCCAGTTCAACAAGGAATTTTCATCATAATTTTCATAGTACGTATATGGGTTTGTACTCCAACCAGCTATTAATAAGTATTCTTTTCTGGCTTCTTCAACAGTATGTGGCTGTTAATTTTTTAATTTATCCTGATTTGGAATTGATGAGATATCATAGTTGTTTTAATGTATATTTATCATTTACCTATGAATCTGAATACTTTATTAGGAATTTTTCCTATTTGTATTTCATCTTTTGAGAGGTCACTGCTCGGTTATATACCCCATGCTTTCACTGGGATTTTTTTCTTGATTTTTAGATTTTAGCCCTTTACACTGACCCTCTATCAGATATATAATTTATAAGGATACTTGTCAATGACATACAACCCCTTATGATACAATCTCTGCCTAACTCTTCTGTCCCTTTCCTCCCCTCTTCCCATCTAACAATCTTAACAATTAGGCTAGCATTGGAGTAAAAGCACTAGATACACTGTTTTATCTCTGATGATCGATTTATCTGATTAGAAGATAACTTTCCACTGCTTTTAACAGTCATACACTTGTCTAACACAATTCTCTGTAAGCAAGAACAGTACAGAGAACAAGCCAGTTTCATTGATTCTTCAGTACTTCTCTAGGGTATATGACCAGTTTTTCGTAAATGTGCTCCTAGCTTAATTATAGTAATTATTGTTTTGATTTTTATTATTTTATTGCTTAATCCCCTTTTCCAAATAAATATTCATTTAAAGACAGAAGTACTAACATTTATGGCTAAATGTATTTCTCATACAGAACTATTTTTACAATAAAATAATGAAGAATAAGTCTCCTTAATTTCTAATTCACTATAGCTGCCAACAGCTAAAACTGTATTAGTTTTATAAGCAATGATAATCAGTTACATTGTGTAATTATGTGTTCATATGAAACACATCTACATATAATGATAAAACATGTAAAATATCTTAGTAAGGTATTTCAGTTAAAATTAGAAAATACATGTTCATGTCTTAAAGAAATCTTGGAAGCTCACATTATTCATTTATCTATCTGTCTGTCTGTCTGTCTATCTATGGTTTGTGGGAGGAAATGAATACAGGGTCTCATACATGCCAGTCAAGTACATTACTACTGCATCATGAGCCCAGTAGAACGTCAGAAATTTCTACTTATAGTATACTTCATCCATGGTTTAAAAGAGGATGCCTGAAAAGAAATATTTCAACTCAAGGAGTATGAGTATATATTCCTTATATATGTGAGTCTGGACTCCATGCATGGTAAGGCACCCTTTACCTACTGAGCTGTATCTCAGGTCAATGTCCACCTAATAATTAAAATTGCCTACACATTGAATTATTGTGAATGGAGACTGTGATAAATAAAGTGTGCTCAGCTACATACCCACAATGGTATGCTTGAACAGTGTGTTCAGAATGAGACAATAGACAGTTAAAGGGTTAAATTCTCTACACTCTTCAACA
Organism: Neodon shergylaensis; assembly: GCA_025134845.1. Classification (NCBI taxonomy): domain Eukaryota; kingdom Metazoa; phylum Chordata; class Mammalia; order Rodentia; family Cricetidae; genus Neodon; species Neodon shergylaensis. The sequence continues at coordinate 1,799,571 of JABTXL010021306.1, read as the reverse complement.
CTACTTTAAATCAGCCTATCACAATGGAGGGGGAGGCAAGGCAATCAGAAATAAAAAAATATTTGTGCTTACTTAAGGAGCTTGAGGCCAGCAAAAGCTATATGAAACTTGCTCTAAATTAACGTTGGGCACATTTTATTTCTTGGCATGTTTGGTGTTGCTATATTATATTATTCTGGTCAGTGAATAAATTTTATGATGTAAAAACCACCAGCATTAACTGTACTGATTTGGTGTATACAGAATGCTTCAGAGAGCAGCTGCAGGTGTTCCACTTTCAAGAACACAAAGAACCACCAGGAACACAGACCATTTCCTGGGCTATTATCCAGTTCATATGTTTGCCATCTTTTATTTATTTATTTATATTTATTTATTTATTCATTCATTCATTCATTCATTCATTGATTTAAGATTTCTGCCTCCTCCCTGCCACCACCTCCCATTTCCCTCCCCCTCACCCAATCAAGTCCCCCTCCCTCATCAGCCCAAAGAGCAATCAGGGTTCCCTGCTCTGTGGGAAGTCCAAGGACCACTCACCTCCATCCAGTTCCAGTAAGGTGAGCATCCAAACTGCCTAGGCTCCCACAAAGCCAGTACGTGCTGTAGGATCAAAAACCTATTGCCATTGTTCTTGAGTTCTCAGTAGTCCTCATTGACAGCTATGTTCAGCGAGTCTGGTTTTATCCTAGGCTTTTTCAGACCCAGGCCAGCTGGCCTTGGTGAGTTCCCGATAGAACATCCCCTTTGTCTCAGTGTGTGGGTGCACCCCTCGCGGGCCTGAGTTCCTTGCTCATGCTCTCTCTCCTTCTGCTCCTGATTTGGACCTTGAGATTTCTGTCCGGTGCTCCAATGTGGGTCTCTGTCTCCTTTCATTGCCTGATGAAGGTTAATATCCAGGAGGATGCCTATATGTTTTTCTTTGGATTCACCTTCTTATTTAGCTTCTCTAGGATTACTAATTATAGGCTCAATGTCCTTTATTTATGGCTAGAAACCAAATATGAGTGAGTACATCCCATGTTCCTCTTTTTGGGTGTGGCTTACCTCACTCAGGATAGTGTTTTCTATTTCCATCCATTTGCATGCAAAATTCAAGAAGTCATTGTTCTTTACTGCTGAATAGTACTCTAATATGTATATATTCCATACTTTCTTCATCCATTCTTCCATTGAAGGGCATCTAGGTTGTTTCCAGGGTCTGGCTATTACAAACAATGCTGCTATGAACATAATTCAGCATATCCTTTTGTTGTATGATAGGGCATCTCTTGGGTATATTCCCAAGAGTGGTATTGCTGGGTCTAGAAGTAGGTTGATCCCGCATTTCCTGAGAAACTGTCACACTGCTTTCCAAAGTGGTTGCACAAGTTTGCATTCCCACCAGCAATGTTTGCCATCTTAAATTTTAAGACATTTAAAATGTTGGATCAACTCATTGAGAATGATTGTTTCCAGATTCATCCATTTAACTGAAATTTTCATAATGTCATTTTCTTAAATGATGAATAACATTTCATTTCATAAAAATGTCACATTTTTCTCATCAGCTGATGGGCATAAAAACTGTTTCAATTCCTGGGTTTTATGACTAGAGAAGCAATGAACATGGATGAGCAAGCATTTCTAGAGCACAAAATAGAGTTCTTTTTGTATATTCTCTGGAGTGATATATTTGAGCCTTTTCGCAGATCTTTTTTGACCTTTTTGAGGGACCTATGTAGTAGGAGCTGTAGTCCTCTTCCCACAGCCCGGCTCCCAGCCGCCTGGCTAACTTATGCCCCAAAATAACGACACAGAAATTGTATTCATTTAAACACTGCCTGGGCCATTTCTATTAATGTGTGTAGCACCGAGGTGCGCTTACCGGGAAGATTCTAGCCTACGTCCATCCTGGGTCGGAGCTTCATTGCATCTGCCCGGGAGAGGGGAGCATGGCAACTGCGCTCACTTCCTCTTCCTCCCAGCATTCTGTTCTATTTACTCCACCCACCTAAAGGCTGGCCTATCAAAGGGGCCGAGGCATTTTCTTTATTATCCAATGACCTTCCTCCATCAGACCTACATAATGATTTTCTTGTTTACTAAGTTAAGATAAAGAAGGAAATACAGGGATAAATAAGTGATGTTAATGAAATTTGAAAAAAAAACTCATGTAGAAATCTACTACTCAGGATGCTTCATGTATTAGTTAATATTTTATATAAGCTCTTATAAGAGGACAGCAATGCCCCTGGACTCTGCAGGTTAGCAAACAAAAAGCACAGTTAAGCAATGAGTGTGAACTTTTGGCGCTATCACCAAATGACTCCAAATACAAAAACACCCGTACATTACATGTTAATATGCCCAGGAACCATTCAGAACACGTTGGTAACTCTATTGCTGAAGACACTAGATGAGAGAGTCTAAGAATATGGATTGATCAAGCTGGCACTCAGACTGATGCTTTATCCTACCTGGCTAGTCATCATAGTTCTATAAGGTTCTATAAAAAACTAATAAACAAACAAAATAATTACCATTGCCACTCAGTTTGTAATGTTGTAAGCTAAATATTTACCAGCACAACAAGATTTGCCACAGGCACAATAATGGTGTGAACAAAAGGGGATTATCCAATCACTTTTTGATTGGATTTAAGTTGTGCTACCTAAGTTGAAATCCATACTTGGCACTGTTATCTGACCAAGAATATGTGTCATACAGGTCATGTCCCCAGGAGATCCTTTAATTCTCCAAATGGTCATAGTATTATACAGACTGTTAATGACTGACTGTAACAGACTTAGAACAGTTCATTTGTCAACGCTCGTCAGAGAAGCTTCTATTTGTAATGTATACCATGGTTCTTTAAACAAACAGAAACGACAGAAGGAAAACAACCATACACATAATTATATTTTGAATAGGAACTTTTTGATGGTCAGAAATAAACAGCAATAAAAACATGCAATTTAAAAGAGAAGTCAGTAAATACTTCCTAAATAAGTGCTAAAATCCAATAAAAATAATTTTGGAACTTAGATCAGAAAACAAAACTCAAGAAAATAATTGAATAGACTCTTTACAACAATGAAAACCTTAAACGTGTAAACGATATTTAGCAAATTATGTCTAAGAATTTCCTAAAGTTCAGTGTACTTCTTATAGATATTCATGAAGGGTTTTTCCAGGTAGTGGATTTATTTTCATTTTATAGGTAATTAAGAAGGAAATTCTAAACATTTCTGAGAAATTCATTGGGAATAAGGAAGACGAAATAAAGAAGGAAAAGAATTATTCTTATAGTAATATATTACAGAAACCTCTGAAAACTGCAAAATTAAGACAATTATATGTGTGCAGACAAATTGTTCAGTGAGGGCCTGCTGAGATGAGTCAGTGGGTATTGCTGCTTAGCTTTATGGACCCGAGTTCAATCATTCTGTTTCACATAGTGGAAGAAAAGGATCAAATCCTGCTATTTATCCTTTGATCATAAAACACATGTATACACAAAAACACATGTACATTTCATGTAATAAAATGTAAACTTCAGAATAGAACATTCCCAAACAGACTTGCTTAGAAGGTCAATTTAAAATCAATGAGTATATAAAATAAATGAAAACAAAAGCAAGCCTTTTAAAGTGCTGTTGATCAGTGGAATAAACATGTGAAAAATAGGGGACATTAGCCTGTAAGTAGCACCCTCCACAGAGAGGGTTATAGTCAAAATACAAAAGTTGGGATTATAAAGCTTTACTGTAGAGCACAATAGACAATATCTGTGATTAGCCAGGGTGGGTGGGGAGGTAGCAGGTATCTGTCAGAACCATTGTAAATAACCCTAACCATTAAAAAAGAAGTAAAATAACAAACTAAAAAATAAATGAATTAAGAATAAAAGCTATGTTAGTACATATATCTGAAAATGAATTTACATTCAAACCATTTGTTAAAAAATACTCTCATATTAACAGGATAAGAAAATGTACTTTAAAATAAATAAATAAACATACAGAAAAAAGAAAGAATATTAAGAACTGCAAAGGATAAAGGCCAAGTAACATATAAAGGCAGACCTATCAGAATTATACCTGATTTGTCAATGAAAATGGCAGCCAGAAGTTCCTGGTCAAGCGTTTTGCAGACATTATTAGACCATGGATGCCAGCCCAGACTACTATAGACAGAAAATCTTTCAATCACCATAAACTGACAAGACTAGACATTCTATGACAGAATCATATTTACCAAATACATAGCTACAAACCCAGACATACACAATGTGCTAGAAGGAAAACTCCAACCCAGGGAAGTTAGCTACATTCACAGAAACACAGAAAATAGATAACCTCACAGCAGTAAATCCCAAAGATGGGAAACGTATACATGATAACATCACCAACAATGACAGCTAAAATAACAGCAGCTAGCAATCACTGGTCATTAATATCCCTTGATATAAATGGACTCAATTCACCTATAAAAAGACACAGACTAACAGACTGGATATGAAAATAGAATCCATTCTTCTGCTACATAAAAGAAACACACCTCAACCTCAAAGATAAACATCACTTCACAGCAAAGGGTTAAGAAAAAAATTTTCAACCAAATGGACCTAATATACTCTCTGGCACAGCAATAATAATATCTAACAAAATAGACTTCAAACTAAAATCATTCAAAAGAGACAAAGAAGGTGTTTTCATACTAGTAACAGGAAAAAATACATCAAGAGGAAATCTCAATACTCAACATTTTTGCTCCATATACAAGGGCACCTTCATATGTAAAAGAAACACCACTAAAGCTTAAATCAGATATTATATCCCACACACTAATAGGGGGAGACTTCACCATCCCACTCTCAACACTGGACCGATTTGTCAGATAGAAAGTTAACAGAAAAATAAGGGACATCATGACTCAAATGGACTTAAGAGACATCTATAGAACATTCTATTCAAACATAAAAGAATATATCTTCTTCTCAGTACCTCATGTAACCTTCAAAAAAGTGACCACATACTAGGTAACAAATAAAACCTCAACAAATAAAAAAAATGAATAACCCCATGTATCTTATCAGATCACCATGACTTAAAATTAGCATTCAACAGCAACATTAATTTCAGACTCCCAGAAATACATGGAAATTAAACAATGCTTACCTGAACTACCAATGGGTCAAGGATGAAATGAAGGATGAAATTAAATTTTTCCTAAAATTCAATAAAAATGACCATACAACATACCCAAATTTATGGGATATAATGAAGCAGTGTTAAGAGGAAAATTTATATCACTGAATGCCTTCATAAAGAAGCTGGTAAAATCCTGCACTAGTGAGTTAACCGAACACCTGAAACCTCAAGAGCAAAAAGAAGCAAACTCAACCAGGAGGACAAGTTGGCAGTAAATAATCAAATTAAAAGCTGAAATAGAAAAAGAAAAAGAGAAACAAAGAAAGCAATACAAAGAATCAATGAGACATAGTGATAATTCTTTGAGAAAAATCAACAAAATAGACAAACCTTTATCCAAACTAATGAAAATGCAGAGAGAGAATAGAAAAATTAAAAGAAAGAAAGTGAAAAGGAGTACATAACAACAGACATGGAGAAAATTCAGAAACTTGTTAAGTTATACATCAAAAACCTGTCCTCCACAAAATTGGAAAACTTAAAGGAAACTGACAATTTTCTAGATAAATATCACCCACCAAAATTAAATCAAGATGAGATAAACAAACTAAATAGACCTATAACTGCTAAAGAAATAGAAGCAATCATCAAAAGTCTCCCAGGAAAAGATTACTGGTTTCAGCACAGAATTCTACAAGATTTTCAAAGAAGAACTAATGCCAATACTTCTCAAATTGTTCCACAGGATAGAAACAGGTGGAGCATTACAATCTCTTTGGAGAATTCTCTTTGGAGAATGAAACTAAAGAAAAAAAAACAGAAAATGAAAAGATCTCTCATGTTCTTGGGTAGGTAGAATTGACATAGTTGAAATGGTAATTTTACCAAAAGCAATCTACATATTCAATGCATTTGCCCATCAAAATCCCAGCAAAATTTTGACAGATCTCAAAAGAGCAACTTCATGCAGAAAAGCAAAAAACCCAGGACATCCAAAACAATCTTGTACAATAAAGTAACTTCTGGAGGTATCACAATCCTTGACTTTAAACTCTATTACAGAGATAGAGTACTGAAAACAGCCTGGTATTGGCATAAAAAAAGACAGGAGGACCAATGGAACCAAATTGAAGACCCGGATATTATCCACAAAGCTACGAGCTCCTGCACTTTGACAAAGAAGCAGAAAATATAAAATGATAAAAAGAAAGCATATTCACCCACACACTGAGACAATGAGAATGTTCTATTGGGAACTCACCAAGACCAGCTGGCCTGGGTATGAAAAAGCCTGGGATAAAACTGGGCTCGCTGAATATAGCAGACAATGAGGACTACTGAGAACTCAAGAACAATGGTAATGGGTTTTTGATCCTACAGCACGTACTGGCTTTGTGGGAGCCTAGGCAGTTTGAACGCTCACCTTACTAGACCTGGATGGAGTTGGGAGGTCCTTGGACTTCCCACAGGGCAGGGAACCCTGATTGCTCTTTGGGCTTACGAGGGAGGGGGACTTGATTGGGGAAGGGGGAGGGAAATGGGAGGCTGTGGCGGGGAAGAGACAGAAATCTTTTATAAATAAATAAATAAATAAAAATTTAAAAAAAGAAAGCATATTCAATAAAAAGTGCTGGCATAACTGGATATCAACATGTAAAAGAATGAAAATAGACCCATATCTATCACCATGCACAAAACTCAAGTTCAAAAGGATCAAAACTTGAACCAGCCACTCTGAACCTCATAGAAGAGAAAATAGGAAATATACTTGAATGCATTGGTACAGGAAATCACTTCCTAAATATAACCTGAAACTAAGAAGCTTCTGAAAAGCAAAGGATATAATCAACAAGATAAAACAACAACCTACAGAATGGGTAAGTTCTTCAGAAACCCCACATTGGATAGAGGACTGATCTCCAAAATGTACAAAGAACTCAAGAAATTGGTCATTAAAAGACAAATAACCCAATAAAAAATGTTGTACAAACCTAAATATAGAACTCTAAACAAAGAAATCAAAAATGCCTGGATGACACTTAAGGAAATTCTCAACATCCTTAGCCATTAGAGAAATGCAAATCCAAACAATTCTGAGATTCCATCTTACTCCTGTAAAAGTGGCCAAGATCAAAAACACTGATAACAGCTTATGCTGCAGAATGTGTGGGGTTAAGGGAACACTCCTCCATTGCTGGAGGGAGTACAAACTTGTACAGGCACGTTGGAAATCAGTATAGTGATTTCTCAGAAAATTAGGAAACAACCTACCTCAAGACCCAGCAATACCACATTTGGGTATATATTCAAAGGATCCTCAATCATGCCACAAGAAAATGTGCTCGAATATGTTCACAGCACCATTATTTTTCATAGTCATAATGTAAGAAACAACCGAAATACTAGTCAACCAAAGAATGGAAAAAGAAGTTGTAGCCATTTGCATAAGGAATAGTACACAGCAGTGAAAATATTGACATCTTGAAATTTATGGGCAAATGGATGGATCTAGACATCATATTGAGTGAGTTAACCCAGACCCAGGAAGACAAACATAATATGTATTTACTCATAAGTCACTTTTAGACACAAAGCAAAGAAAAACCAGCCTACCATTCATAATCCTAGAGAACCTAGTCAGCAAAGAAGACCCTAAGAGACACATACATTTACTGTACATGAAAAGTAGAAAAAGAAAAGATCTCCTGAGTAAATTAGGAGCATAGTGATCATAGGAGAGTGTCACTAGAGCGGAACAGAAAAAAATATCTAGCTCAAGGAGAACAATGGAAAAGAGAAAAAAAGAATAAGCCTGAGCTAATCGGTCAAACAGTTTATAAGTAAAAAATAAAAAAAAATAACATTCTTTAAGTGATCAAATGCCACAATAGTCATCTCAGAGGAAACCAAAATAAAAATTCAGGGGAACTAGAAAATTTTGAACATTATTAATTATAAAAGAAATTAAAAGTGCAAAGATTTGTCTTTATCATCTATTAGAAACACTAAAATTCAAATCACTTAATGCAATAAAAATTTGCAAGAGGACATGTACCTTTTCTACAAAATAAGTTACAAGTGTTTTATTTTTTTTTCTGGCTTCATTAAAGTTTTATTTTTTTTTAAATTTCTTAAAGAATACTGTCTCTTCCCCACCACCCCCTCCCATTTCCCGCCCCCTCCCCCAATCAAGTCCCCCTCACTCGTCAGCCCAAAGAGCTATCAGGGTTCCCAGCCCTGTGGGGAGTACAAGGACCACTCACCTCCATCCAGGTCTGGTAAGGTGGGCATTCAAACTGCCTAGGCTCCCACAAAGCCAGTACGTGCTGTAGGATCAAAAACCCATTGCCATTGTTCTTGAGTTCTCAGTAGTCCTCATTGTTTGCTATGTTCAGCGAGTCCGGTTTTATCCTAGGCTTTTTCAGACCCTGGCCAGCTGGCCTTGGTGAGTTCTCGATAGAACATTCCCATTGTCTCACTGTGTGGGTGCACCCCTCTCGGTCCTGAGTTCCTTGCTCATGCTCTCTTTCCTGCTCCTGATTTGGACCATGAGATTTCAGTCCGGTGCTCCAATGTGGGTCTCTGTCTCTGTCTCCTTTCATTGCCTGATGAAGGTTAATATCCAGGAGGATGCCTATATGTTTTTCTTTGAGTTCTCCTTCTTATTTAGCTTCTCTAGGATTACTAATTATAGGCTCAATGTCTTTTATTTATGGCTAGAAACCAAATATGAGTGAGTACATCCCATGTTCCTCTTTTTGGGTGTGGCTTACCTCACTCAGGATAGTGTTTCCTATTTCCATTCCCTTGTATTCAAAATTCAAGAAGTCGTTGTTTTTTTACAGCTGAGTATTACTCTAATATGTATATATTCCATAATTTCTTCATTCATTCTTTCATTGAGGAGCATCTAGGTTGTTTCCAGGTTCTGGCTATTACAAATAATGCTGCTCTGAACATAGTAGAGCATATACTTTTGTTGTATGATAAGGCCTCTCTTGGGTATATTCCCAAGAGTGGTATTGCTGGGTCCAGGGGTAGGTTGATCCCGAATTTCCTAAGAAACCACCACACTGCTTTCCAAAGTGGTTGAACAAGTTTGCATTCCCAACAGCAATGGATGAGTGTACCCCTTTCTCTACAACCTCTCCAGCAAAGGCTATCATTTTGATTTTAGCCATTCTGACAGGTGTAAGATGGTATTTTAAAGTTGTCTTGATTTGCATTTCCCTGATCGCTAAGGAAGTTGAGCATGATCTTAAGTGTCTTTTGGCCTTTTGAACTTCTTCTGTTGAGAATTCTCTGTTCAGCTCAGTGCCCCATTTTATAATTGGGTTGATTAACCTTTTACGGTATAGTTTCTTGAGTTCTTTATATATTTTGGAGATCAGACCTTTGTCAGTTGTGGGGTTGGTGAAGATCTTCTCCCAGTCAGTGGGTTGCCTTTTTGTCATAGTGATAGTGTCCTTTGCTTTACAGAAACTTCTCAGTCTCAGGAGGTCCCATTTATTCAATGAGGCCCTTAATGTCTGTGCTGCTGGGTTATACTTAGGAAGTGGTCTCCTGTGCCCATGTGTTGTAGAGTACTTCCCACTTTTTCTTCTATCAGGTTCAGTGTGTTCGGACTGATACTGAGGTCTTTGATCCATTTGGACTTGAGTTTTGTGCATGGTGATAGATATGGATCTATTTTCATTCTTCTACAGGTTGACATCCAGTTTTGCCAGCACAATTTGTTGAAGATGATCTCTTTTTTCCATTGTATACTTTTAGCTCCTTTATCGAAAATCAGGAGTTCATATGTTTATGGGACAATGTCAGGGTCTTCTATTCGATTCCATTGGTCGACTTCTCTGTTTTTATGCCAATACCAAGCTGTTTTTAATACTGTAGCTCTGTAATAGAGTTTGAAGTCAGGGATGGTAATGCCTCCAGATGATCCTATATTGTATAAGATTGTTTTGGCTAGCCTGGGTTTTTTTGTTTTTCCATATAAAGTTGATTATTGTCTTCTTGAGATCTGTGAAGAATTTTGATGGGATTTTGATGGGGATTGCATTGAATCTATAGATTGCTTTTGGTGAATTGCCATTTTTACTATGTTGATCCTCCCAATCCAAGATCAGGGGAGATTCTTCCATTTTCTGGTGTCTGCTTCAATTTCTTTCTTCAAAGACTTAAAGTTCTTGTCATATAGATCTTTCACTTCCTTGGTCAGAGTTACTCCAAGATATTTTATGTTACTTGTGGCTATCGTGAAAGGTGATGCTTCTCTGATTTCCCTCTCTGTTTCCTTATCCTTAGTGTATAGGAAGGCCACTGATTTTTTGGAGTTGATCTTGTATCCTGTCACATTACTAAAGGTGGTTATCAGCTGTAGGAGTTCTTTGGTAGAGTTTTTAGGGTCGCTTATGTATACTATCATATCATCTGCAAATAACGAAAGCTTAACTTCTTCCTTTACAATACACATCCACTTGATCCCCTTATGTTGTCTTATTGTTATTGCTAGAACTTCAAGCATTCTATTGAAGAGATATGGAGAGAGTGGACATCCTTGTCGTGTTCCTGATTTTAGTGGGATGGCTTTGAGTTTTTCTCCGTTTAATTTAATGTTATCTGTCGGCTTGCTGTAAATAGCTTTTATTATATTTAGGTATGACCCTTGTATCCTTAGTCTCTCCAAGACCTTTATCATAAAGGGGTGTTGAATTTTGTCGAATGCTTTTTCAGCATCTAATGAAATGATCATATGGTTTTTTTCTTTCAGTTTATTTATATGGTGGATTATATTGATAGATTTGCGTATGTTGAACCAGCCCTGCATCTCTGGGATGAAGCCTACTTGATCATAATGGATAATTTTTCTAATGTGTTCCTGGATTCAGTTTTCCAGTATTTTATTGAGAATTTTTGCGTCGATATTCATGAGTGAGATAGGCCTGTAATTCTCTTTCTTGTTTGGGTCTTTGTGTGATTTTGGTATCAGGGTAACTGTAGCTTCATAAAATGAATTTGGCAATGACTCTTCTGTTTCTATATTGTGAAATACATTAAGGAGTATAGGTATTAGCTCTTCTTGGAAGTTCTGGTAGAATTCTGCAATGAAACCATCTGGTCCTGGGCTTTTTTTCGAAGGGAGATTTTTGATAACAGTTTCTAGTTCTTCGTGACTAACAGGTCTATTTAGATCGTTCACCTGGTCTTGGTTTAGCTTTGGTATTTGGTACTTATCTAAAAAAGTGTCCATTTCTCTTACATTTTCCAGTTTTGTGGCATACAGGCTTTTGTAGTAAGAGCTAATGATTCTCTGAATTTCCTCTGTGTCTGTGGTTATGTCCCCCTTTTCATTTGTAATCTTATTTATTTGCGTGTTCTCTCTCTGTTCTTTAATTAGTTTGGATAGCGGTTTGTCGATCTTTTTGATTTTCTCCAAGAACCAACTTTTTGTTTCATTGATACTTTGGACTGTTTGCTGTGTTTCTATTTTGTTGATTTCCGCACTCATTTTGATTATCTCCAGTCTTCTGCTCCTCCTGGGCGCGTCTGCTTCTTTTTTTTTTCTAGAGTTTTCAGGTGTGCTGTTAAGTCCCCAGTGCATGCTTTCTCCGTTTTCTTTAAGTGGGCACTTAGTGCTATGAACTTTCCTCTTAGCACTGCTTTCATTGTGTCCCATAGGTTTGAGTATGTTGTCTCTTTATTTTCATTAAATTCAAGGAAGACTTTAATTTCTTTCTTAATTTCTTCCTTGACCCAGGTGTGGTTCAGTAGTTGACTGTTCAGTTTCCATGAGTTTATCGGCTTTCTGGGAGGTAGCATTGTTGTTGCCTTCTAACTTTAATCCATGGTGATCTGATAAGACACAGGTGGACACTGATATTTTTTTGTATCTGTGGAGGTTTCCTTTGTTTCCGAGTATGTGGTCAATTTTTGAGAAGGTTCCATGAGCTGCAGAGAAAAAGGTATATTCTTTCCTATTTGGGTGGAGTGTTCTATAGATGCCTGTTAAATCCATTTGCTTCATTACCTCCAATAATTCTCTTAATTCTCTATTAGGTTTCTGTCTGGTTGACCTGTCCTTTGGAGAGAGAGGTGTATTGAAGTCTCCTACTACTAGTTTGTGTGGTTTGATGTCTGCCTTGAGTTCTAGTAATATTTCTTTTACATAAGTGGGTGCTTTTTTATTAGAGGCGTAGATATTCAGGATTGAGATGTCATCCTGATGAATTGTTCCTGTTATGAGTATAAAGTGTCCATCTCAGTCCCTTCTGACTGATTTTAGTTTGAAGTCAGTTTTGTTAGAAATTAGTATGGCCACACCTGCTTTTTTCTTAGGACCATTTGCTTGAAACACCTTTTCCCAACCCTTTACTCTGAGTAGATGCCTGTCTTTGTGGTTGAGATGTGTTTCTTGCAAACAGCAGAATGTTGGATCCTGTTTTCATATCCAATCTCTTAGCCTGTGCCTTTTTATAGGTGAATTGAGCCCATTAATATTAAGTGATATTAATTACCAGTGGTTGTTTACTCCGGTTACTCTTATTGTTTTTGGTAGTAGAATTTGTGTGTCTCCCTTCTTTGAATTGTGCTAGTGAAGGGTCACTAGATGCCTGAGTTATTGTAGGCAGTGTTGGCAATGTTGGATTCCTTGGGTTGCAATTTTCCTTCTATTACTTTCTGTAGGGCTGGATTTGTGGCTACGTATTGTTTAAATTTGTTCTATCCTGGAATGTCTTGATTTCTCCATTGATAGTGAACAGTAGCTTGGCTGGGTATAGTAGTTTGGGTTTGCATCCATGGTCTCTTAGATTCTGAAGTACCTCTATCCAGGACCTACTGGCTTTCATGGTTTCCATAGAGAAGTCAGGTGTAAGTGTCAGGAGCCAATTTCCTGCTAAAATCATTACAGGAACCATTGCCCTGGGGAATCTGCAGAGAACCCCACACCCATAATTGTGTTAAGAATCCTTCTATTGACAGAACCTGCCCCACACCCAATTAAGCTGTTAATGAAGAGCTATCTGTTAGTGGAACCCGCCCCACATTCCAAACTATCTAGAGAACTAGGTGTGTCAACTCCTAGTTGAGCCTTCCTGGCCTACGTGACCTGACCGACCATATTCCTGGCCTATGTGACCAACGTGTGACCAATGTGAACCATGTTACAAGAATCCAGGCCCCTGTGCCCCCCCCAATTCCTTATCCTATATAAGCTGTAACCCTGATTCTAATAAACGGGGGCTTCGACAAATTTTTGCCTAGCCTCCTTCTTCTTTCCTAGCCCATTATTTTCCAGATAGTGCCTCTCCGTGACCCTGGAATTACTGAAATGCCAGGTGGGTTACAACTCCTAGACTGAGTAACCTGCCAAGGCAATCCACAGTGGCGCCCAAACAGGGTGCTCGATTCAAAGGCCAAAAACAATAATCTTTTCCCAGATCATTGCTACAATTCACATACCTGTATTTTACTAATGTTATAGCAAAAAATCCCTTAAAGGATTTTATGCTAAGTTTTACAAATGGCTCTTCCAATGGAAAAACTGCATATATGGCTAATAAAAAAATGTGGAGCGTAACAAGGCTCCTTGAAAACAACTCTGTAAGGGTTGCAGGCAGATCCTGATGCAGGCGGATCTTGCGTGATGACATCAAGCTGACCTTTGCTAAGACAAGTTGGAAAAGCCCTTGCAATACATTATAAAAAGACCTGACCTATATATATTTGGGGTCGAGGATATGTTTATGCTTTTTTTTTCACAGAAAGAAAATAAAATCTGGACCTGAGTCGAGGCTGCAGTCAACCCACAGAGGAGTTCCAGAGGCGACTGGGGAGAAGTCCTTGGTTCGGCCTTTCCTGCCCCCAAGGAGTGGAGTGCCTGATAACAGAACCTGCTACGCCACTCTGCAGGGTGTCATTCTACCTCTGGAGAGTCCAGGGAGACCCGGCTGAGATAAGTGGCAGGATGTGCTTCAGATAGCTGAGTCCAGCTCACCTCACCCAGGAATCCCACCTGCCCTGAAGTACAAATGCTGAGCTCCTTCTGCAGTTTAAACTCTGTTTGCTTTGGAGCTGAGATGCAGACTAAACAACTGTTTTAAACTTTGGGACACAAAACTCATTTTAATTAAAATATTAACCCCTCTTCACTTAAAAAGGGGGGAATTTGGGGGCTCCTGTCACTGTTGCTCAGAGACTGGAACTGGTGGTATTTGATAACAACAATGCATGTCATTGTGCTCTTACTGAAATTGATCTAATGATATTTATAACTTCTTATAGATGTTGGAAAAAGTTTGACACATGCTGTAAAGTGTTTGGGTTTAATGCATATGTTAAGAATTTTAGATTTAGACCCCCTTTACTCTGCCCTAATTTTTGGCAGACAGCACTCGTAATCTTATTGTGGAGTAGGCATTTAGGAAGGAGATATACCAAAGGCCAGACTAAAAGGTGAATACTGGGTTTGGAAAATGCCCCATCTTCTTGTCTGGAGATGGAGTTATTGGTGCCCAAATTATATCATTATATCTTTTCATTAATGATAGACGCAGGGGCTCAATGACAGGAGTTAGTGTGGAACCTCACCTGAACAGTACACCATACAGAGGTTATAGAAGGCCGGTTCAACATGGCATGGTGTCAGGCACGAGGAGTGCCCTCCACATGGCCTAAGACAGGGTGCCCTGTGATCTTCTTACTTTAAATCTTGCTAGATACCTTTTATTTGAGGAACTCCAAGGACAGGCGACTTGTGGCAGGACATCCCCCAACCTAAGACAGGGTCCTGAGAACCGCAGGACAGGTAAGGGGGAAAAAGACCTGGTCCCCGCTCGACCTAAGAATCATAAGGCACCCCTCTGTTCCCAGGAGAGGTAAATTGCTTCACTATTTGAGAGGAGGGTTTCTCCTTGTCCCAGTCCCTTCTCCTTTAGATCTGACACCATGGTTGACTCTGACCTGGTGCCCTCCACTTAATAGCTGCCTGCCTTTATAAAAGGAAGGGGGGTGTAAGTCTGATCGGTTTACCTTTATAAGTTACTTGGCCTTTTTCCTTTGCAGCTCTTAATATTCTTTCTTTAACCTGTGTATTTAGTGTTTTGATTATTATATAGCGAGGGGATGTTTTTCTTTGATCCAGTCTGTTTGGTGTTCTGTATGCTTCTTGAATATTCAAAGGAATATCTTTCTTTATGTTGGGAAAATTTTCTTCCATAATTCTGTTAAAAATATTTTCTGGGCCTTTGAGCTTTGACTCTTCTCCTTCTTCTATTCCTATTATTCTTAGGTTTGGTCTTTTTATTGTGTCCCATATTTCCTGAATGTTTTGTGTTGAGAATTTGTTGGCTTTGTTGATTTCTTTGATCAGTGCATTTATTTTCTCTATGGTTTCCTCAGAATCTGAGATTCTTTCTTCTATCTTTTGTATTCTATTGATTATGCTTGTTTCTGTAGGCTCTGCTCGTTGACCTAGATTTTCCATATCCAACTGGTCCTCCGTTTGTGTTTTTTTTTCCTTGCTTCCATTTCAGTTTTCAATTCTTGAACTGTTTCCATTACCTGTTTGATCGTTTTTTCTTGGTTTTCCAGAGTATCATGTACGTATTTACTCATTTCTTCAAACTTTTTGTTATACTTCTCGTCCATTTCTATAAGGGCATTTTTCACATGTTGTTTAAGGGACTCTATTGCTTTCATAAAGTCAATTTTTTCCACTTCTTCTGTGTTAGGGTGTTCAAGTCCTTCTGTTTTAAGATCATTGGGTTCTGGTGTTTTCATGTTGTTTTTGAGATTATTGGGTGAATTTTTGCCTTGGCGCCTGCCCATCTCCTCCTATCGTTGCTATCTAATGGGTCTTTTAAAACTGGTTCAGGTTTCCTTGCTGGCCAGAAACTCCTCTTACAAAATGTCCTCGCTCTGTTTCCTGGCTCCTGACGCGGGCCACGATCCCTCTCACCCTTTAGAAGGGTCTTCAGGAACAGGAACCGGCTCCTCATTTGGCAGGGACCTCGCCAACCAAAGGCCTTCCTCTTTGATTTAATTGTAGTGGGGCGATCTGCTCTCGGTGTTGTGCACTGGTCCCCGCCACATGCAGCCCCCGCGTGTCATCTGCCGCCGCGCTGGTCCCCAGCGTCTGCCTGCACCATCCGCCCAGTTACAAGTTTTTTAAATGTGTACAATATCACAAAGTTATAGGCAGTAGTTTTTTAGTACCACAACTGTACCACCTTTTTGTATTTATCAAGGATACTGAGACATACTTCCAAAAAGGCACATATACCGAATAAAAATTTTGATAGATGCTTATTTCATAATGAACAAACCCGAAAAAAACTTCTGCTGAGGGAAGAATGACTGTCATGCTTTGGTATGTTTTTAAAATTCACAACTATTTAGCAAGTGTTTGCCCAAAATGTATGGCCCTCATGAGCAGGGGAATGAAAGAAGCACGCACCATAAGCATATGGTCTCTTATTTACCACATGTTAAATTAAAGTAATTAAGCCATATATCTACATCAATGAGTATCAGAATAATGGTGGAATAGAGCTTTTCATATTGAAGGGAATTGATTAATGAATTGAACCACACAGGTTTGCTGGAATATTTTATATATAGATTAGACAATATCACAAATTCGTTAGTTATCTGACTTATACCTCTGAATGAATGTAAAGGGATCTTATTGCAAAAAATATATGTATATTTACATATACATACAAACACATACACGCATACATAAATAAACACACAAATGTGGCCTAAAGTGACTAAACTTCAGTTTTTTCCCCATTGGATTCATAGATTCTAGAAATGATCACAACTTTGCTCTAATATGCTCATACAAAATTAAGAGTGGAAAAATATATTCCCAATGTACAACAAAGAAACAACCATGAACAATTTTGGTGAAAAACAGCACTATTTATATTAAGAAGGAGTGATGTGTTCCATGGTTCTACATTCTTTAGGAAGGCAACTTAATTTAAAAGTTAAAGCTCACCACAGTGAAAAACATGGACGTAGCAGCATACTATTGGATGTAGCAGCATACTATTCAATCAAAAAGACAATGAAATCCTGCTATTTGTGACAACACATATGGGACTGGGCATTATAGTGCTACACAGACTAAGTACTCACAGAAAGACAAGGATTGTATGATACCACCTGCGCTCATGTGAAGGGCAAAAACCTTCTTGTGCCATATAAGGGGAGATTTAAGTAAGCATTTTCACCAAAGGATGACTAGAGATTAAAGCTCTGTACTATGTAATTTAAAAACCTAAAAAAAAAAGTAAGGAGGATATTTTTACTTTCAAAATTATAAAGATGGGGCTGGAGAAATGGACCACTGCTAACTCCTTGCTGTTATTTATGCTGCATATTTCTAAATGACAATGTGTAAAACGCTGGACATGATGGTGTACACATGTTACCCCAGTGCAGGGAAGTCACAAATGGGCATTTATCAGGGGATAGTCAGTCCAGAAAAGCAAGTTAGCAAGTTCTACTGCCATGGGAGACCTCAGATACCTGGTTTAAAAAAAATAAATGATTAATGATTTCTAATGAGTTACACCTATGGTTGTTCTCTTGCCTGTACGTGTACATACACACACACAACCATGAATGTAACTAATAAATATGCTTAAGTAGATATAAATGTTATACAGTATATACCTGTATTAAGCATCACACAGTGATCCTAAATATGCACAATTCTTATGGCTTTCTGTTATCAGTTATTAATAAATTTTAATAATTAGTGAATTGAGTCAGTAAATGAAATATAAAATGATCAGCTTGTGGAGTTCTAATGCTCTGTTTCTTGAATGGGGCAATAACTGCATAAGTTATTCTCCTCATGAAAATTCAATGAGATATAAATACTAATTATCTGTTTTTTTTTTGTATCTTTGGTTTTTAAATAAATTGTTTCAAACAGAAAAGTTTTTTCTAATTGTAATCATAATACTATTTATTAAATGTTTAGGTAAATAAGTTTAAAATGTGTATCAAATTTATCAAAGACATAGAAAATCATAAATTAAGATTTCAAATATATTAATATAAATTACATTTAAACAATTCTGGAGAAGAGTATCAAATTATCTCCAGAGATGAATACATGTAATTCAGTACTTAACAACTGAATATCTACCATCCATCAAATGTGATATCTGTAAAAGGTTAAAAATAAAAGTGAGAATTCTACTAATTTGTAACTTTTAAAAAATAGCTGTATACTATTTATTTGTTAGGAATCATGATGGGGAGACAACTGAGTGGATAAAGCACTTGTTGACAAGTATTTGGACTTGAAACTAGATCCCAGTACCCATGTAATGCCCATGTAGTTCCCCAGAACTGTACATGATTATGGTTATCTACTTGCAATTCTAATATTAGAAGGTGGAGATGGAAGATCCCTCGAGGAAGATGGCCGCTTGTACTCATGTGAATTGTCAAGTTAAATTGAGAGACACTAACTTAGTTAATAAAACAAAGAATTATCTAGAAACAGTTAATTATAGCTTCCAACTTCCATATTTATGTTCATACATGTGCCCACATGCACACTTGCAAAAACAAAACAGAATCTACAGTGTACATGATATCAATTTAAGATAAATTACAGGTTGCCTCATTAAATTGAGAAGAAAAAGGTGTCTGGCATCTCTTTAGGGTTATGTTGAAACTGAAATAAGGAAACACACACACATTCTCTCTCTCTCTTTCTCTCTCTCTCTCTCACACACACATACACATGCACACACACACATTCCCCTACACCCCCACACACTTACACAAACACATACAAGAGAGAGATATAAATGGAAGATTGCATATGTACTGCTTGAATTAGCAATGGAGAAAATTTATGAGCAATTAGAACTCATCAAAAAATTCACCAGCATTTCTGTACTTAATATATTAAATGTAACAGTATGTATATATGGGTACAGAAATCTAATCAATAAAATACAAAGTACTCAAAAGACCAAACAAAGCTGTAACTGCAAAGTACTTAGAAACAGGACATCCTTGACAATTGTAACACATTTTACTAATGAAAACAAATATCTGAATAAGTGATGTTGTACCCCGTGTTTGACTGGGGAGTCTCAACTAGGTGAAGAATTCAAGTAACCTGTAATTTCAAGTCATCCCTACCATGGTCATCATAGCCTTTGCTGAAAGTTCTTTTGGATTTATATGAAACATTACAGGCTTGGAATTGACAGGGCAATTCAGAAGGAGTTGTATACCAAGGCTACCAGACATTTTAAATCTTTCTCTGTTAATACAGTAGAGTATATGGTAGAGAAAAAAGTCATTATATGAACATTTAGAAATATAGAAGAATGATGTATGTTGATATAAATTCACTATATTGCACTAGTAAATTTTTGTAAATAATTGTAACAATGTGCAAAAGGTTATATTTCAATGACGAAATACTTCAATGATGAAAAAAATCTATGACTCTATTTGATGATGAGAAATATCCCCATTATTCCTCTTTTCACTTGTGCACATCCTTCTTGGATATTTAATTTTTCTTCCAGTAGCGAAAATCCAAGCTTTTGCTTGCATGAATTGACCCGGATGTACTCAAGGGTTAACCTACTCTAGCCTTTTCACTCCATCGTTAACCTCATAATTCTAGTCATTTCTCTGAAATTTAAAAAAAAAAGCTAAGTTCACTATTCAAAGCTTGACCTAGTACACTGATTTTTGTTGTTTTTGTTTGTTTCATTTTGTTTTTGCTTGTTTGTTATTTAGCTAACCTTTCAGAAAAGGATGTCTTGTCAGCTGGCCTTTATACACTGTGACAAATGATCAGTTAATCAGACCCAATTTTGTTTCCTTCTGCCAAGTGTAATGGCAAATTGACCAGGAATCACAGAATAGATAGAAAGAAAGTAGCGTAGATTAACAGGGGATCTTAGTATTTAGGGAACTTTCCCACAAAACTTGACTTCTGTGCCTGCTGGAAACAGATAGAACAGTATTAAACTTTTCCAGTTTGAAGGCCTAATAGGCAAGTCTCATATTCGTCACAGACATTTAAGGCTGCAGAATCTATGTCTGACACTACATAGGTACATATTTAAGTTTTTCCCTACTCCAATATTAAGACAAAAGTTTGTCAACGAAAGACTACACACTTAAAGGTGATGGAAGATTCTGATCATTACTACAGTCTTCAATATGAATGACCTACAGGGGTCTGACAGATGCTTCCAACTATATGTAAGATACTGCTGCTTCTAGAACTATCTGTTGTTCTGGCATTTGCCTCTGCTTTATTTCAATTTTTGCTTTTACAATTACAAACAATAAGTCCTTATAAGATTCTCAACCAGAAAAAATACAAATGAGGAATTTCTATCTTCCAGTGTCACTCTGAAGTCAGGAAGACTAGATGAAGTGATTTACTTTTCAAAATGGAAGGAGTATATTAGCATTTTCTGGCCATTGCATCTGTAGTAATTTCACAGAAATGGACCTAGAAGCTTTTAGGATTTATTGTTCCCCTTCAGAAAAACATATGTCTTACCAATATGCCTTCTATGCTTGCTGCTTTCTACAAATAGCAATGAGAATGGTGATTTCAATAAGATATGTCAGTAAAAGTTCATCAAGAAAATGAGTCTACCTGAGGTCATCAATATACAGGTCAAGACGATAACATCAATGTGATCAAAAGCATTAGGTCATCACTGAAATGAGGGAGTATTATCAGGTAGTCATAAATGTGGAGTGTCACCATGTTGGTATCAATATGGTCATCATTAAGTAACCACAAGACAGCTCAGTATGAGGGAATTAATATGATGGTCAACTTGATGTCATTAAATGATGGGTCATCGTGACTTCTCATGAAAGGAGGAGAGGAAAAGCAGATCAATTGCCTGTGGACTGAATTTTGAGAATCTGTGAATTTATCCTCCCTGAGGTGAGCTGCTGGTCAGAGTCAATATGTATCTGAAATGCAGGATACTAGGCATGTAGGTGGAGATACTGTACAGGTCAAATGAGTAGAGAAAATAAATTGGAACCATTAGAAGAACAAATAAGTGAGACATTAATAGAAGAAAAAAATTCTTTTTCTGTAGCTTTAGGGATGAAGAATGGAAAAAGTTTAGTAACCACTGGAAAAGTCTCAAGGAAAATGAAAAGCTTGGATTTTTGTTGAAAGAACCATTGTATTAATTCAAACAATTAATTCTTGCTCCCTATTGACTATTAAAATTAAATTATTTTTGACATTAAAATTTAATTTTACTACATATATATAATGTACAAATGCATATAAATACATATATAAGTTATGGTTGCTTAACTATTTTTAGGACAAACAGAAACAGACACTTTGAATCAGACTCTGGAAATCAGACTCATGAGTAAAGGTATATGGGCAAAAGGGCACACCATATGACTCACTGCGTCACGCTACAGCTTCCATGTGAGTTTTTTTCCTTTAGTTTCTCTTTTCTTTTCTCTGTCTTGTTAAATTTTCTTTTAAATTTTATGTTATTTGTGGGGGTTGTAAGGGCAGAGGGCAGATATTAGGGGACAGAGATATGAATCAGATTGAGATGTTTTAGCAATGGACTGGGTTGTTTGGGAGTTCCATGGGATCCCCTTAGCTAACAAGTCAATTGGATACAACCTTGTCCTGGTAGTGGCACCTTCATTTGATGAGAATAGATGGCCAACTACTGATCAAACTTCTTGATTATTTAGGCACATCTTTAGTATTTATAAATTAGTAAGTTCCTGTTTTACTAGGTTTTACTATTATCCTTCAAGTGCTCCTCAATTCTTTCTATCTTTACCTGTATTCCCTCCCTCCATCCCATCTACCCTACTGATCCCCACAAAATCTTCCAACTTTCTCCCCCATTCCTTTCCACCCATCCACCTATAAAATCTATTTTATTTTATCTCTACAAGGAAAAGAGAACATTCTCCCTTAGTCCCTTCCTTTATGCCTAATATTTGTGGGTCTAAAAATTGTAGCTTGGTTGCATTTATTTAGTTGCTAATATCCAGAGAGTGCATACCATATTTATGTATCTTTGTCAGGGTTGTTGTTCCTTTTGGAGACTACAGCTCCCAACATCCTCCTGGACTAAGGATACCAATATGCACAGGCGCAGGACACTTCTCCCAGACGCCCTTGCGTTCCGCGTTAAAAACAGGGGTCTCCACGAGCCCCCTCTCTTTCTCCCTCCCCTCCTTTCATCTCTGCACACCCGCCCCTTACTTGTTGTTACCCCTCCCCCATTAAAGTGCACCCACATGGGACCGCCGCGTGTTTGTGTCTCCTTCCTAACCCCGTACCGGCGTGTGTTTTGTGTGTCTCGCGTTTGTCTCTACCCTTCACACACCACCCACAAAAAAGAATAACATTGGTGCCGTCTGACTCGGGGACCTTTTCGTCCCGGCGCCCCCCACCTGAGGACTTGGCTCTGGGCTTTTGGTGCCTCCCGGAGCTCAGGGCCTCCCCCAGGACAAGGTGTGGACCGACAACCTACGTCTGCTTCCACTTGTTCAACGCGGCCATCTCCGACCAACAGGGGCTGATTCGTGAGTTCACCTGTGTTGGCTCCCCTTCCCATTATGCCTAGAGATCGTCAGGCCGAGCTCCCGGCTCTCTGTGGCACGTCCTGGGTGAGGTTGCTGACTCCTCCCCGCTTCCCCCGGCCTTTCGCCCTCGGCTAAAGCCTGGTTCTGTCCGCGCCTGGAAGTTTGGTGCTTCCAGCTCTCTATTTTTCCTGTCTTCTTTCTGTTCTTCCCTCTTTCTTCTTCACATGCGGGCTTGCTACGGAGCAAGCGCCTCTCGGCTGCAACCAGCAGCCTACAGGCTTAGCTGTCTCCTCCTAGCCGGGACCCCCGCTTTCCTGTCGGAAGCTAGGTTTGGGTCAGCTTGTCTATAACACGGCCTCCTGATTGCTCGGACGCCTGTAATCAGAACTGCTGTGTTCGTGGCACCTCTGTGTGCCTTCTGCGGATACTTCCCTGGTTTTAGCCATGGGTGCTAAGCCTTCTAAAATGATTCCCCCGTCCTAACTATCTACACTAATAGTTCCAGATCTGTAAGAACTTTGCCTAGCCCCCCCAACAGAGTCCCTCCCAGGTCACCTAACTGTTTTCTTTCTAGATCCCCAAGAAAGTCCTGTTCCAGATCTGCAAGGACTTCGCCTAGTCCCTCCAATAGAGTCCCTCATAAATATTCATCTAACAGGTCACGCAAGCAGCTGGAGGCTTTCCCCTGCCACAGGTCACAAAGGCAGATGAAGACTTCTTCAGACTCTTCTCCTTCCCCTGCCCATCCTACGCCTCCCCCTCAATCTTCCAAAGCCCCTCTAGGCTCCCGCCGTCACTAATCACCACTCTCCCGTTGTTATTCACTTAAAACACCCACACCTAAAGATATCAGGTTCTTAAAAGCTACAGTAGCCTCCTGCCAGATCTACCAAAAGATAATGGCCCAGAGTTTACTTCCCAAATTTCTCAAAATCTGTCTAGGGCACTTGGAATCCTCTCCACATACCGTACCACCCTCAGTCTTCAGGTAAGGTAGAACAGACTAACCGCTTTTCAAAGGAAGCTCTCATTAAGATGTCACAGGAACTCCACCTCGACTGGCTGCCAAGACTGAAGGAATTCCTCATTGGATTCACCTGTCACATCTCAAACCGTTCATCTCCACGGCTCAAGATAATCCTTCATACACGGTAAATCAGACAGGACCTTGTTCTCTTAAGTTCTGAAGGACACCAGGTTCAGCCCCCTCTACTCCAGTCTAAGGAAAACAGTGGTCCCATCCGCCACTTAATCCTCCTGTGTTAATACACCCTCCCTTCTTTAAATTCCTAAATAACCATCCAGCTGTCATTACAGATATCATCAAATACAGAGTCAAGGATTCAGGCGGTAAGCAGATTCTTAACAAAGTTCCTTGACATAACAGGTCAGTCGCTGACTGCAGCAGTGACCTCTGAAATGTTAAGGAATATACGGTTAAAATCTATTTCTTTTAAGACAGTTTCTTTAAGCTCCAGGACGCCAGCCCGTCTCACTTAAACAAATCAAACACAAGCGAACCATTAATGGAATAAGTATCATTTAATTATTTTTTTATCATTCTTAACTCCAGACCTCCTAAAGCTCCCCCACCGCAAATCTCCCCTCTAATTTTCCAAACCTCCTCCCAAACTTCCTCTCCCCTTTAATTTTTTTCTCTACTAATGCGACTTTTGTCTTCCAGCATCTTAACGATGACCCAGCTACTCAGGAGAAGCCAGACAGATGTGATTTCTTCAATCAGCCATCTCAGAATGCCAGCAGACAGGATATAACCAACAGGACATCGTCAAAATAATCAGACACTCCCTGGACCCCTCGACGCCCAAAGCCAGCAGGAAGCAGTCATGAGAGACTGGGCTATGCCCCCATTCCCTACCCCTTAAGACCCCCCCAATTTTTTTTTAATAAAACCAAAAGGGTGAAATGCTGTTCCTTTTGGAGACTACAGCTCCCAACATCCTCCTGGACTAAGGATACCAGCACGCGCAGGCACAGGACACTTCTCCCAGACGCCCTTGCATTCCCCATTAAAAACAGGGGTCTCCACGAGCCCCACCTCTCTCTCCCTCCCCTCCTTTCGTCTCTGCACACCCACCCCTTACTTGTTGTTACCCCTCCCCCATTAAAGTGCACCCACATGGGACCGCCGCGTGTTTGTGTCTCCTTCCTAACCCCGTACCGTTGTGTATTTTGTGTGTCTCGCGTTTGTCTCTACCCTTCACACACCACCCAAGAAAAAGAATAACAAGGGTTACCTCACTAAGGATGACTTTTTATAGTTCCATGCATTTTCCTTCATATTTCATCATTTTAAGAACTGAGCAATACTCCATTATATAAATATACCACATTTTTTATCCATTCTTCTGTTGGGGTTTATCTAGTTTCACGATTTATAGCTATTATGATAGAATAATAGTAAAGAATAGAGAAGCAATGAACATGGTTATGGAAGTATCACTGTGTAGGATGAAGCATCCTTTATGTATATGCCCAAAAGTGGTACGAGGGATCTTCATCTTCCTAAGTAACTGCCTCATTGATTTCCATAGTGATTGCACAAGTTTTCACTCCTACCAGTAATTAAGGAATGTTCCCCTTGCTACATAGTCTCTCTGATATGAGCTATCACTTGTTTTACTGAAAGAACATAGTCATTCTGAGAGTGGAAGATGGGATGTTGAAGTAGTTTTGACATGCATATCCCTGAGGAAGTTGCACAGTACTTTCAGTGTTCCTTAGCATTTGACTTTCTACTATTGAGAATTATATGTTTAGATCTGTACCACATTTTTAATTAGATTGTTCTTTGACATGAAGTTTGTCAGTTATTTAGATATTTTTATACTAGTTCTCTATCAGATGTGGAGCTGTTGAAAATATTTTCTAATTCTGTAAACCACCATTATGTTTGGATGATGATTTCCTTTGCCTTATAAAAGCATTTCAGATTAATGAGATCCTACTTTTTGATGTTGATCTTAATATCTTCAATTGTTCTGCTAAAAAGGTAGTATCCTATGACAACATTTTCAAGGCTATTACGTTCAGTGTATCAGGTTTTCAATGACATCTGTGATCCACTTGGAGTTCAGTTTTGTGCAGGGTAGTAAGTAGAGATCTATTAACATCATTCTACATGAAGACTTCCAATTTGATCAGCATCATTTGTTCAAGATGCTGTCTTATTTTCCAGTGTACATTTCTGGATTCTTACCAAATATCAGATGTCAATAAGTTTGTTAGTATATGTCTGGCTATTTAATTTTATAAGATTGATCAATGTGTCTGTTTTTATATCAGTATCATATTATTATTTCTATATCTCTGTAGTATACCTTGAAATCAGGAACAGTGATGCCACCAAGAGGTCTTTAATTGTTCAAGGTTGTTTTAGCTATCCTATGTGTTTCATTTCTCCATATGAAATTATGAAGTGGAGAATTGTCTTCCAAGATCTTTAAAAAAATGTGGTGGGATTTTGATGGTGATCACATGTTATCTATATGTTGCTTTCCGTAGGATGGCAATTTTGGTTTGAAATTTATTTTGCTGTATGTTAAAATGGCTATGTCAGCTTGTTTCTTAGGTTCTTCACTGCTTGGAATATCTATTTCCAACCCTTACCCTGTGATATTATGTATCCTTGATGTTGGGTTGTGGTTTTTGGATGCAACAGAAGAATGGGTATTTTTTTAACATTCTATTAGTACGCGTCTTTTTACTTGGGGACTGAGACTACTGATATTGACGGATGTTAGTGTCCAATGATTGATTGTTGATTCCTGTTATTTTATTGTGATTCATGTTGCTGTTGGTAGTGGTTACGGTGGTGGTGGTAGTGGTGGTGGTGTGTGTGTTTTGCCTCCTTTGATCTTGTTGGTCTGTGATTGCTTTTCCCCTCTATTTTCATTATTATAACTAACTTCCTTAGGTTGGTGTTTTCCTTCTAGTACCCACTGTAGAGCTGAATTTATAGAATAAACATTGCTTATATTTTACTTCAACATAAAATGTTTTTATTCTTTTTGCTCCATCAATGGGGACTGAAAGTTTTGCTGAGTAAAGTTGTCTTGGTTGGCATCTGTTGTCTCTTATCTCTTAGAGGTTATTACACCTCTAACCTCCTAGGTGATTTATGCCAGAGGGTTTATAAATTTAACAGTTTATTTTACTAATTCATCCATTTTTTTCTGTCGTATCATCAGTGTCTTCCTTCTCTTTTATTCTGTTAATGAAGCTTGCCTCTTTAGTACCTATATGCATGTGTAGTAAAAGGAGCCGTGGGCTGCATTCCCACCTAGATCCTGGATAGCTTACCCCAAAAATAACCACACCAAATTGTATTCATTTAAACACTGCCTTGCCCATTATATCTAGTCTCTTCTTGGCTAACTCTCACATCTTGCTTTAACCCATATCTAGTAATCTGTGTATCACCATGGGGGTTGTGGCTTACCTGGAAGATCCTAACCTATGTCCATGTTGGGCTGGAGCTTCATGAAGTCTGCCTGACTCTGCTTTCTTTCTCCCAGCATTCTGTTCAGTCTCCTCCGCCTATCTAAGCTGCTGTCCTATCAAAAAGACAAGGCAGTTTCTTTCTTTGACCAATAAAAGAAACACATAGAAAGAAGACCCTCCTACATCATTTCCCATTTTTCTATTTAAACAAAGAAAGAAAGACTTTAACTTTAACATAGTAAAATCACATATAGCAAAACAGTTATAAACCAAGAATTACAGTTACAATATTTATATCTATTTTATCTTTTATCTTAACTATGGAAAACTATAACTATCTATTCTTCAACTCCATCAAAGACTCCAGAAGTATATAATATTACCTAAGTAAACAAGAAATAAGCAACTCCCAAACTAAAAATGACAGAGACATCTCACTACCTGGAGAGTCACCCGAAGTTCCTCTGTACCATTAGGGCATCCATCTTCAGCCTACAGGCCCATAGTATCCAGCAGACATTTCCATGCAGCAGGAAATTTCAAAGGCAGTTCAGTCACTATCTGCTGTGTCCTGCAGAATGTCTTGCAGACTCTTCCATGAATCAGGAACCATGAAGGATCATCTCACCTTTAGGCAAGTTCAGCAGTCCTCTCTCTGAGGGTTCTTTGTGTCCAGTTAAGCAGTCCAGGCAAGAGCAGTTTCTTGCCCAAATGGCTAACCAACTCCATAAGGAGCCTCTTTGATGCCCATCTTCCTTTTGAAGTATATTGGTGCTGCCAAGAGCAGACATGTCTCATTGTCATGAAAAGCCCTAAGTTATTAAAATATTTAAAATGCCATATTCCATAGTCTTTGAAAGATATGAAGAATGCCTATCTAACTGAAATATATCTCTATATATCTAGAAAATCTAACTAACATGACTACAAGCTTAACTATATCATCGATGATTATCCATTAACAACCTCTATTTCCTAATTATACATTATATTTTTAAAATGAACTATACAATACAATACCTTAATCAAGATCAGAATACATATACTTATAACAAAATTGACCTTAAACTTGTATCAATAAAGTAAAATTTATACCAATGTCAATTATTTATATCTATATCGCATCCCCCTTTAAATGTAAAAGAACATTTATAAGCAATATTTGGGAATATGGGCACAGTTATTTCTCTCCAAACTGCTTCCTGCCATATGGGAGAGCTGTTATTCAGGTCTTTTATGGTATAACCTGTGTGCCAGGTTCATCTCAGTCAGCAGTTGGGTGAAGTAATTTTTTGAGAGTGTTTTCGGCAACTTTTCAGGAAGGCATGGTCTATCATACCATATTGGGATAGAAGCAATCCACAGGTTCTCATCCTCTGTGAAAACAAAGGAAGAACCTCTTTTCAAAAGCATCATATCCTTAGACCCAAATTCTGAAGTCATAATACCCTTATAATAGCCATTCTGGTTTAGCTTGGGAGCCCATATAATGAAATGTCTCTCTGAACTTAGCTCTTTTACAGTCAAAAAATTCAAAGAAAATACAATATACAGAATCCAAACTATCTGTGAATTTTCCATTTTTACATGGCTTATGTTTTTTTTATTTCTTTTAATCTATAACTATCTGTACTCTGTCTCTTTAAAGACTTAACTTTTTTAAGGCATTATCTTTATTCTCTATATTCTTTTTCTTCTCTCTCCCAAGCCTACATATGTCTAACACTATAATCCATTTAGAGG
Source organism: Neodon shergylaensis (assembly GCA_025134845.1). NCBI lineage: Eukaryota > Metazoa > Chordata > Mammalia > Rodentia > Cricetidae > Neodon > Neodon shergylaensis. The sequence goes on along the minus strand of JABTXL010021306.1, from coordinate 1,770,625 downwards.
TCTTTTATGGAATCTATCCTATTGCATTGCCTGTAACTTTTTTACTGTCCAGGAGCACTTCTTAAAATGCTAAGGACTTCTTTAAAACTTAAGTTGCATCATATAGAGGTAATATGATATTGCCTGTTTCCTGCCCAGTCTAAACCTTAACTGTGCTATTATTATGATAATTACAACAGTTCCTGCCTGAGATCAGCACAGTTCAGCATGGAAGCTGTTCCTGCCTCAGATCCATTTGGTGCCCCTGAGCGAAGCACAATTCCAAGTACAGCAATCCGCATTGTGATCAAGCAAGACTTAGCACTTTACTCACAAAACCCCATCCATATTCTCTGTCTCATGCAAGAGCATAGACCAGAAAAGTTTCTGCCCTATCAAAAAGCCAAGGCAGTTTCTTTATTTGACCAATGAAAGCAACACATAGAAAGAAGACCCTTCTACATCATGCATGACCAAATTTTTCATTTCAGGAATGCATTTACTTTGAGTTTCTTTCATCAATTACACTTCCATCTTCAGGTTTTAACAGTCTTATTCTATTTCCTTATACTATTTGTTTTTGCTTTACTATATTTCATTAGGGGATTTTTTAATTACCTTCATTTCCTTAAGGGCTTTATAATTTTCCTCCTTAAGAATGTCTATTGTTTTCATATAGACTGTTTTAAGCCTTTTATTGAGTTTTAGATATTTTAGAATATTCTGGACAGGTTGTGGTAGGGTTCCTGAGCTTCAATAGAAACATATTGTCCTGGTTGTAATGGTTGTGTTTTTATGCTAGAATCTAGGCAAGTGGGATTTGGACGAGTGTATGTCTTGATATTGATGTGTGATTTTGGGTCTATTGTCTGGGTATTCCTTTCCTCATTTTCACTTCCTCCCTGGACATTAGGAGAATGAGGTGACTGTTTATTGCCTGGTAGAAAATTTTCTCTGAACCTGCTTCCTAGGCTTTCTTAACTATTGTATATCCATGGTGTGACTGGTGGTTGTAGGCTGGATAATGGGGTGAGTTGAGGGAAGAAAGGTTGGAGGAGAAGATCTTTATGATCGGTTGGAGATGGGGATCAGACAGGAAAGATGAGCAGAGCAAATCATCTGTTACCTATCTGAAAATCAGAATTGGGTGATTGGAACTGGAACAACAGAAGGATGGGTAAATATCTGTCATCATCCCACTCGCTTCTCCGGGCAGGCATGGCTGATAGGAAAGTAGGGGTGCTTGTTGCAGTTGGACACTAAGAGAAAGCACTGAATGAGGAAAAGGAGGTTAGAATGGAAAATTCTTTGGGATTTTCAGGAGATGGGGGTGGGTGGCAGGAGATAATGCCACGATGTACTACTGCAGAGCTTGGGGTTTAGGAGAAGTTTAGATTGGGGAATTGTAACTGAGGAGAGATAAAAAACTGCAGTAAGTCTATGCAGTTCCTGAGCATGTGTGACCTGTCCTAGATCAGAGGATTCCCGCAAAAGTTGACATCTGGGATAAAGCAAAGAGTACGGGTAAATAGCCGAGGGGATGTCTGTGGGATCCACATTAGATGGAAACAGGGCCTGGGAAGTCTGTCCAGGTGTTCTGCTGCAGAGCTCATGCTGAGAGGGAGGGATTTAATTTAGAGGGAAAAAGAAGATGTGAAGGTCTTTTATTGGTTTACCTGTTTTCCTGGTCTGCTCAGCTCTCATGGTTCCAGTGACTGTTTCCAGTTATTCCTAATAAGCATGAATTATACGTGGAAGATACCTGGGTAGTTTAAAGGCCACCTTCAGATGTCTGAGTTCCACACACATTCTGTGCAACAAAGAAAAATAAATTGCTGGCTCAACATGAAAGATAATGTGAGGGCCACTTAGTGTCCCCACCTTTGTTCTGTTTTTTAACTAATAAGGGCAGGGGGAGTTCTAGCACACCCTATCCTTCAAGTTTTTCAGGTCTCTACCTCTAGACACCTTTTCATTTTTCCAGAAGTCCCTTTCTCAATTTTGTACAATGTTTGCTTGTGTCTAAGTGCTGAAATTTGGGAGTTCTATATACTTTCAAAGAACCCCTATGGTACTACTCCTACAGTCTCAGAAACTTCCTGTTTGAATCTATAAATATTCTTTGGAGCAGGCTCACACCATATTCATTGTAACTTCTTTACATATGTGAGTCTTCCCTGACTCATCCAAGAACAAGACACAAAATGTGTGCGCATTTTCTATTCACCCTTATATTCATCATTGTCAGGTGCATTTATCACCAACTACTGCAAGCCTTGACACAATTACTGTTGACTATGAAACTGTTGATGTCTTCTGTAATTTCAATTGTGCAATAACAGTTATGAATCTCCCTATTATCATGCCCTTTCATACAATGTGTATATGTAATCTTGTGATTGCACCTCAGTCTTATGGGCACACATATTTCTGGATGGTCAAATAGATGACTTTTCATTTAGTTACATAGTTTTGATGTACATAATATATACTGTGACATGCTTCATAAGTAAATCTGTTGTTTCAGACTACAGACACCTAAAATCCCACCTTGCTAACTACACATAATTATCTCATTTTTACCTCAGAGCAAGTTAAACTAGACTAAAAGCTTAAAAAAAAACTTTACAGTTTGCACAAGGTCAGAGTCGCAGACATCCAACCAAGGCTACTAAGAAAAAGCACACCAGTTCTTCACTTGTCAGTATACTGTGGATCTGTATCTCAAAGTTGTCATTGGGCACTGCTCACACCCGCCCCCCATCTGGTTGAGCTTTCACTCCTGCGATCTTGGACCTCTGTGTTGCCATGGTAAGTGATTCAACTCCTTATGCTTCAAGGCTACTGTGGGAGAAGAAGAAACTAGAGGAAGAAAACTAAAAAGAAAACTAGAAGAAGAAACTGAAGGAAGAAGCATAGAAAATATAGAAATAGTGCATGATTATTAGAGTAGAAACAGCACAATAAATAACACTTAAAATGAAGAACATTAGCTTGTATGTGTGAAGTTATAGAAATCCTCTACACTCCCTTGGTTCCTAAGATATATTTCAGCATTGGAACCCTAGGAAGAGTCTGGAACCAGTCTCATAGCCCCTACACTTCATAATAAAATTTAAACAGTTTTCCTTAATTCAATCAGCAAATGTCTCTGAAGATGCAGATGAATAAGATAGAGATGAATTTTCAAATCATTACAAGTAGCCACAATATAGTGAAAGATCAACCACGACCTCAAACTGTACAAGAACTTCCTCAACATGATTTTATTTTGGTAACTACACAGCATGTGATTGACTTTCTACTAGTTTTCACTAGATTGAGCAGAGGTGGGCTCCAGAATGAATATTTAACTCAGATTTTGTTAATAACAGATGTCAAACTGATACAATAAAGCACATGTCAAATTTTGTTTAAATCTTGAACATATTTTACTGGGCAGAGCAAGTGACATTCTATAGTAAACAAAAAATTGTTTAAATCTTGAACATATTTTACTGGGCAGAGCAAGTGACATTCTATAGTAAACAAAAAATAATCACTTGCATTAGTCATTTATCTTGGTGTTGCAACAAAACCCTGGTCAGAAGGAACTGAAGGAGGAGAGGCTTATTCTACTCACAGAGTGAGGGTGCTGATTAACATGATAATGAAGAAGCAGAGAGATGAATGCTGGTGCTCAACTCACTTTCTCCTTGTTGTTCTTACCAGGAGCCTAGCTCATGGATTGATGCTATTGATTATTCAAAGTGCAGCTTTACATCTCATTTGGAACAATGGTGAAATTATTTTAAAAACCTTCTCAGACACATTTTTTGTGACGATTCTAAATCTTATCAAGTAAGCAATCAAAATGAGCTATAAAATACCAATTTTGGAATACCAGAAGTTCTATGATATTCCCATAGTAAATGAATTAATTATAGAAAACATCTCAATAATGACCATAAACATTTATTGCATGTGATTCAAATAAGAAAGATATGAAGGAACTTTTTTAATAAAAAAAAAATAAGAGTTACTTTTCCATAAGGGAGAAAGACATGTCAGAACTGAAACCACAGGACTATGAGTGGAGACCCATGATAGAGCACAGGTACAAAACAGCACATTGAGGAGAGACCCTTGAAGGGATGCTACATTCATGACTTTTATGTTCTGTTGACCAAATATCTAACAGGCATGACCTAAGGGTAGAAAGAGGAATGTTTTCTCATTATTTCAGAGTGTTTATTCCATGTCTGAAGAGAGGTTATGAAGAACTAGAACAGCCCACGTCATGTTGGGTCAAGAGGCAGGGAGTGACTGCCAGACCTTAGCTGGTTCTCTCCAGTTCCCCTCTTTGAAACACATGGCATATTCCCTCTCAAATCCAAGAAAGATCAACCACACATATTCACATCACTGCATAGTACATGTTCCCAGAATGCGAAGAAAAAGGAGTCAGAATGTGCTATTTCCTTATGAACAACTTATTTCTTCACATGACAAGGTTTCTTTATTCTAAAAGATAACATAAAACTGAGAGTTATTTAAGTTGATTTCTAAGTTATGTTTTATGAAAATAATCCTGTTAACTTATGTCATTTACTTATATATTTTGAGTAAAAGAATGAGTTAACAGATAGACTTCTCCCCCTCCACAGTCTCTTTCCCTCACTTCCTTTCTCCTTCCTTTCTTTATTCTTCATGAGCCAGGGATAATAGCTTTAGCTAATTAATCTGTTTCTGAGATGAATATGAATATATATATATATATACTGAAAAAATAGTATATAATGACATAGAGGTTGAGGAACCAAAATTACCTGGAACAACAGACACAGAACTGGCTAAGTCTGTGTCACTGTTTTTTTTTTTTTTATTAATTTTTTATTGAGAAAAAAAAACGTTTCCCCCGCCTCCCCGCCTCCCATTTCCCTCCCCCTCCTTCCACCCTTCTCCCCCTCCCCCCACTCCTCTCCCCCTCCCTCTCCAGTCCAAGGAGCAGTCAGGGTTCCCTGCCCTGTGGAAAGTCCAAGGTGCTCCCCCCTTCGTCCATGTCTAGGAAGGTGAACATCCAAACTGGCTAGGCTCCCACTTCAAGCCAGAACTTGAAGTAGGATCAAAACCCAGGGCCATTGTCCTTGGCTTCTCATCAGCCCCCATTGTTCGCCATGATCAGAGAATCCGGTTTTATCCCATGCTTCTTCTGTCTCATTCCATCTGGCCTTGGTGAGCTCCCAATAGATCAGCCACACTGTCTCAGTGGTTGGGTGCACCCCTCGTGGTCCTGACTTCCTCGCTCATGCTCTCCCTCCTTCCACTCCTCGATGGGAACTTGGGAGCTCAGTCCGGTGCTCCAGTGTGGGTCTCTGTGACTATCTCCATCCATCCCCAGATGAAGGTTCTATGGTGATATGCAAGATATTCGTCAGCATTGCTATAGGATAGAGTCACTGTTTTTAACCATGTTCCAGATAAGCTTTTTGTTGTTGTTCAGAACTACCCATGCAGTGTGACAAGACAATAAACCTCCTTCAAGAGTGAGCTTGGGTTCTCTATAAATTTTGGAGATCAGACCTTTGTCTGTTGCAGGGTTGGTGAAGATCTTCTCCCAGTCAATAGGTTGCCTTTTTGTCTTAGTGACAGTGTCCTTTGCTTTACAGAAGCTTCTCAGTTTTAGTAGGTCCCATTTATTCAATGCTGCCCTTAATGTCTGTGCTGCTGGGGTTATACATAGAAAGCGATCTCCTGTGCCCATTTGTTGTAGGGTGCTTCCCACTTTCTCTTCTATCAGGTTCAGTGTGTTCTGACTAATATTGAGGTCTTTGATCCATTTGGACTTGAGTTTTGTGCAAGGTGATAGATATGGGTCTATTTTCATTCTTCTACAGGTTGATATCCAGTTGTGCCAGCACCATTTGTTGAAGATGCTTTCTTTCCTCCATTGTATACTTTTAGCTCCTTTATCGAAAATGAGGTGATCATAGGTTTGTGGGTTAAAATTTGGGTCTTCTATGCGATTCCATTGATCGACTTCTCTGTTTTTATGCCAGTACCACACTGTTTTCATTACTGTAACTCTGTAATAGAGTTTGAAGTCAGGGATGGTAATGCCTCCAGAAGATCCTTTATTGTATAGGATTGTTTTGGCTATCCTGGGTTTTTTGTTTTTCCATATAAAGTTGATTATTGTTCTTTCAAGATCTGTGAAGAATTTTGCTGGGATCTTGATGGGGATTGCATTGAATCTATAAATTGCCTTTGGTAGAATTGCCATTTTTACTATGTTGATCCTCCCAATCCAAGAGCAAGGGACGTCCTTCCATTTTCTGGTATCCTCTTCAATTTCTTTCTTCAGTGCCTTAAAGTTCTAAATGCTAATGAACCCAATTAAAAAATGGGGCACTGAACTGAACAGAGAATTCTCAACAGAAGAAGTTCAAATGGCCAAAAGACACTTAAGGTCATGCTCAGCCTCCTTAGCGATTAGGGAGATGCAAATCAAATCAACTTTGAGATATCATCTTACACCTGTCAGAATGGCTAAAATCAAAAACACCAATGATAGCCTTTGCTGGAGAGGCTGTGGAGGAAGGGGTACCCTCATCCATTGCTGGTGGGAATGTAATCTTGTGCAACCACTTTGAAAATCAGTGTTTCGGTTTCTCAGGAAATTCGGGATCAACCTACCCCTGGACCCAGCAATACCACTCTTGGGAATATACCCAAGAGATGCCCTATCACATGACAAAAGCATTTGTTCAACTATGTTCATAGCAGTATTATTTGTAATAGCCAGAACCTGGAAACAACCTAGATGCCCTTCAATGGAAGAATGGATGAAGAAAGTGTGGAATATATACACATTAGAGTACTACGCTGCGGTAAAAAACAATGACTTCTCGAATTTTGCATGCAAATGGATGGAAATAGAAAACACTATCCTGAGTGAGGTAACCCAGGCCCAAAAAGATGAACATGGGATGTACTCACTCATAATTGGTTTCTAGCCATAAATAATTGTCACAGAGTATATATTTGGTGAACCTAAAGAAGCTAAATAAGAAGGCGAACTCAAGGAAAAACATATAATTATCTTCTTGGCTATGGGAAGTAGACAAAATTGCCGGGTAGAAAATTTGGGATCTTGGGGGTGGGGTGGGATGGGATTATCGGGGGATGGGGAGAGAAAAGGGAGAAGGGGAGGATGAGGGAAACTTGGGGAAACAGGTTGATTGGGATAAAGGAAGATTGGATAGGGGAGCACGGAAGCACAATTCTTAGTTAAGGGAGCCACCTTAGGGTTGGCAAGAGTCTTGAACCTAGAGTGGCTCCCAGGAACCCAAGGTGAGGTCCCCAGTTAGTTCCTTGGGCAGCTGAGGATAGGGAACATGAAATGACCCTATCCTATAGCAATGCTGACGAATATCTTGCATATCACCATAGAACCTTCATCTGGGGATGGATGGAGATAGTCACAGAGACCCACACTGGAGCACCGGACTGAGCTCCCAAGTTCCCATCGAGGAGCGGAAGGAGGGAGAACATGAGCAAGGAAATCAGGACCACGAGGGGTGCACCCAACCACTGAGACAGTGTGGCTGATCCATTGGGAGCTCACCAAGGCCAGCTGGACTGTGACGGAAGAAGCATGAGATAAAACCGGACTCTCTGATCATGGCGAACAATGGGGGCTGATGAGAAGCCAAGGACAATGGCCCTGGGTTTTGATCCTACTTCAAGTTCTGGCTTTGTGGGAGCCTAGCCAGTTTGGATGTTCACCTTCCTAGACATGGACGAAGGGGGGAGCACCTTGGACTTTCCACAGGGCAGGGAACCCTGACTGCTCCTTGGACTGGAGAGGGAGGGGGTGAGGAGCGGGGGGAGGGGGAGAAGGGTGGAAGGAGGGGGAGGGAAATGGGAGGCAAAAAAAAAAGAGTGAGCTTGGCTTATCCATCCAGCACCCTTTTAAGGGGATAGCTATTTGGTGAAAACAAGTTTGAGAAAAAGGAAGAGCCAAGAGCAAAGGCTTTAGCTTAGTCCTCTACCGCCACCTGTGTTCTGGAAGTAGACAAAACTCTCCAGCAGTGCTCCAGGGTAATGGATGCAATGTTCAAGTCAATTGCTGAGGAGTTGAGAAAGGAAATAGGCAGAGTGGCTAGAATCTTACACTGAGACTCATGATTTTCACATAATGTGAAGCTTTTATCTGGGAAGAACTCCAGAGACTTTGAGAGAATATAAGAGAAAAGAAACATTAAAGGGACCTGGGCTAGAAAATAAATAGATTTATTAAATCACATTTTGGAGAAACTTTTTTAATATTCAGCCAGACCTTTCATAGCAGAAAGGGCATTGCTAGGCTAGGAGAAATCTCAGTTAATAAAATGTTTGTTTTGTAAGCTTGAGAACTTGAACTTGTTTCCCAGAACCCAAGTGAAAAAACCAAGCATGGTAGTAGAATGGGGACTCAGAGACAGGTGAATTTCTAGGGTTCACTGACCAGGTAGTCTGATCAAGTTATTAAAACTCAGAACAATGAGATTGTCTCAGAAAACAAGAGTTACTGTATCTGACAAACAGTGTTGGTGTTTGATTGCTGGATTCTACACATATATGCATATACACACGTCTGTTTTCCCATAATTGAAGAGTACCCATGGACAAGAACACACAGAGACACAGATAAATAGACACCCCCCCACACACACACAGAGACTCACAAACAGATATACACACACAGAAACACATACATACACAATGTCAGGGGAAGGGATGGTGAGATACTTTTTAAACTGTCAGTATTAATTCTTCGCTTTCTCTCAGATTATAACTGAACTTTGGCAGCTTTTTTACAGGAGAGAAAAATTCCTATTTATTCAGATAAAGTAAAGGTGTCCTGCAATGGAATTATCAAATTTCTGAGAGCTAGTAACTAAATGATGAAACTAAAGTTTTTAAGTCTTGTTTTCAACTGTATTAATTAGCGATTGTGAATAATGGTTTCCATCAATGTTGTGAAACAGACATCTATAATTACAGTAAATATCGGTAAAGTTACTTTTTGTCAAATTCCTATTACAAATTTCTGACATTTTGTGCTATAATACATATCCTTTTATTTTGATGTTTTAGGATGTTTAATGTATTAAATTAATAATTACATCTTTTCATAGAATATGGAATCTCACATAATGAAAGTCCCAATGGCATTTATGAGGAGAAAGCCTTTTGGCACAACCCAGTGTCTAAACAAGTGGCTCTGTGTACATGGACTGCTTGTGTGTGGACTTTCTGGGAAAATGGAAAATAACTCTTCAATCACTAACATTTAAAAAAAATGGCTCGCATCCCATAATAAGAAGGGGTTGGCAAGATAGTTCAATGAGTCACTTGTTATGCAAGCATGTGGGTCTGAGTATAGATTCCCATCACCCATGTGGAATCAGGGTACAATTTCATGCATATCTATAAGCCTACAACTTGTGGGGTCCAGAGGAAATAAAAGAGTGTCCCTGGGTCCCTGAGTTACTGCAGTTGCTGTCCAATTATTCTTACCAAAATGTAGAGATTTCCAGGTTCAGTGAGAGACCTTATCTCAAGAGAAGAAGGGAAGAAGTGATAAAGTAGTGCACACGATTTCCTCCTTTGGCCTCTGCATGTGCAACTTCACTATCATATGCACTCACATACATTACTCACAACACAAACATGAACTTCAAACATATATGAAGAAACAAAAGGGCAGTGACAGCAAGAACACTCAAATCACAGATTTATTCATTTTATTGAAAATGCTATTTGGTTCACTTCCTTCTTTTTATTCTTAGGATTCAGTAGGATGCATCACTGAGAAGGCAAAAGCACAAAGCTCTAAAGAATCACACAAGCTGCTGAGCCTGCACTCTGCACAACGCATGACCACTTGGTACAGGGTGAAGAGTTTGCTGCTGGGAAAATAGCTGCACTGCCTTGCATGGGGGTGGCTGGGGCGTATTGTGCTATGATCAATCAGCCTCCATTACAATCTGAATTATTCCCAGCTGTCTGCTATGGGCTGTGACCACTGTGGAGTAGAATGGCCCTTTCCCAGAGTCACATATCAGATATCCTTCATATCAAATATTTCCATCGTGGTTCATAACAGAAGCAAAACTACAGTTATGAAGTAGCACAAAAATAATTTTATTGTTGGGGGTCACCACAACATGAGGAACTCTATGAAAGTGTTGCAGCATTGGAAAAGTTGGTAATTATTTCTATAGAAATCCCTTCACTCTTCCATTCAATTTCCTCATCAATACAACAAAGTTGCTACTAAATGACAAGTTATAGATATATTTCTGGAATAACTTAAATATATAATAAAATGGATATCTGGCCTCAAACAGTAAGAAACTTTCTGCTACAACATGAGATCTTAAATGTGAACCACAAAGATGCCATAATGGCTTGAATGTGAAATACTCATATGTAAAAATTTTAACAATTGTTACCCAGCTCATGGAGCTGTCTGGCAGGTTTTGAAACCTTCGTGTGGAAATTTGTTGGAAGAAATAGGATGCTCGAGGAATGGCATTGAAATTTTATAGCCTGGCCCTGTTTCCTGTCCTATGTCTGCTTCTGGTTCACACAGAAGTGAGCAAGCCACCTCCACAGTGTTAACCATTTCTACTATATGATGAAATTTGTGCTGTTTAAAGATAAAAAGGAAATTATTGCTGGAAGGCATAGATCCAATGCACTGTGGGTAGAAATGCAAATTAATAGAGCCCCATTATGATAAGCAGTACAGAGTTCCTCAGAAAATTCAACTGGCCTAGAGAGATGAGAACTGGCTACTCCAGCATGAGGATCCGGTTTGAATCCCCAGTTTGTAATCTCTGAATTCCTTCATTGAAATGACAGGCAGAAACAAGAGACTCCTTGGATATGACTGTTGAATTATTATTTTTTTTTTTTTTGCAGCTAATGTATCACTTGCAGTACTATGCGAGCTAGTTCTCAGAGAAGAGGCTTCCAGGTCAGGTTCAGCTTAATTGCCCTGAGTCTTAGATCAGAAGTGTGTGATATTGTGTGAAATGGGGTCTCATTTTCAAGTCCTGCAAGTACTAGGATAAAAGCAATAGTACATATTTTTCTGACACCCTCTTGGATGCCTGTGACTAACAATGTTAAATGTGTTTGTCATGGATGCTACTGAGGTTATTCTCTTGTCCTCCCCAGTTAATATGCTTTTGTTTTCTTTTTTTTTTTTTTTTTAGTTTTTCGAGACAGGGTTTCTCTGTAGCTTTGGAGCCTGTCCTGGCACTAGCTCTTGTAGACCAGGCTGGCCTCGAACTCCCAGAGATCCGCCTGCCTCTGCCTCCCGAGTGCTGGGATTAAAGGCGTGCGCCACCACCGACCGGCTCGCTTTTGTTTTCTTATTTCCTCCATAACACATGCTCCCTTCTTCCTGCTTCCTAGAGCTCATTATCCCTGCCTGATTTTTTTAAAAATATTTTTGGTTTCTACAGTTACTCAGGTAATATACTCACAATTAAAAATTTGGATCTAGAAGCCACAAATAAGTTAGAACATGTGATGTTTGTCTTCCTGGGTCTGAGTTACCTCACTCAGTATCATGTTTTTTAGTTTGATCCATTTACATGTAAACATTGTAATTTCGTTTTTTTTAACAGCTGAATAGTATTGTGCAATATATAAGTATTACATTTTCACTACTTGAAATTCATGAGGTGAAAGACATTTCTGTTGTTTCCATTCCCTTACTACTGCGAACATAGCATCAGTGAGAAGAGCAGAGTAACTGTATGTGGGGTAAGATACATATGCTGAGGAGTAGTGTAGATTTGTCACGTAGCAGATTTATTTTTAACCTTTTGAGAAAGTTCCACAATGATTTTCAAAGGAGCCATGTAAGATTGCAATCCCTGCAATTCCACAACACTGAATCAGAGTGACCTCCTCCCTAAACCCCACCAACACTTGCTGTCAAATATTTCCCTGAACTTAGCCTTCTGACTGGGATAAGATAAAATCACAGAGTAGTTTTAATTTTCATTTCCCTTATCCCTATTTTCTAACAATATTAAACACTTTCTTGAGAAATCTTTTAGCCGTTTTTCTTTTTCTTCTGAGAACTCTCTGTTCAGATCCATAGCCCATTATTAACTGAATCATATGTTGACTTGATGTTTTGTTTATTGAGTTCTTTATATTGTGAATATTAGTCTTTATTCATCTTTTGTATAACTGGCAAAGATTTCCCATTTGGCAGATTTTTTTTCACTCAATTGGTTGTTTTATTTGCTCTACAGAAGCATGTTGGTTTTATGATGTCCTACTTGTCAATTAATGATTTAAGGTGCAATGGTGGGAATTTTATCATGAGGGATATCCAATAACTTTAATTGTAATAATGAATTCTCAATAGGAGTAAATTCATGGATAGCTTTGCAACCCTAGCCAACAACTCATGGTCAAAAAGGCTTTGGATCTTAGACAAGTCCAAAAACAGGCACTTTTCTAAACCAGTATAACCTCTAAATGCATTCTAAATACAGATTCTATACCCAGAGCTAAGAGTAGTTCTCAGCTTTCATCAAAGAAGGTTCCCTATGCTAAAGATGAATAACTTTACAAACACACACATACACACACACACACACTCACACAAATGAACTGGTCACTGACTATATACACGTTGCCTAGATCCAAAATGATGCATCTATAATACAACGGCTATATCAAAGGCAGAGGGAACATCTTGAAAAAGGGAACAAAAAGATTGTAAGAGCCAGAGGATCAGGATGTTTCCTGTGAAATTGTGTTTTCTATATAGTACAGGGAAGCTGTACTCATAATATCTCAATAGTATAATTTACTAAACAAAATCAGAACAATGACAATACCAGTTGACATGCTAATGAAAATCAGGGGGGAATCTAACAATATCCTACCCCTAGATCAAGAGCTACAGATAAATAATGATTGCTAAATAAGTAAAAAAAATCAGTCTTTCCCAGGGATCAGTACCTTAATTGATCATCTAATACAAAGAGACTAGTCTTAAAAACGTATACATATGAGCAACACTAAACAGACCCACCTTCCTGTATTTATATATTTATATGTGCATACATGTAACAATAATAATTAAGGGAAAAAATTAAAATGAGTTTCAAGGTTACTTGGCCAACTTGCTATAGTAGCAAATAACAAACTAATTCTCAAAGAGGAAATTGAAGATATTTCTACACTCACATTGTTACTAGAGCATGAAAATATCTGATTAACTGACAACTTGTAAATATATATAAATAAATATTATTCAGATGTTATTAGTAATGAACCATCTATCATAACATGGATGGAACAAAAAGACATGCAGGAGAAAAGAAGACCTCCAAGAAACAGGGAGAAAAAGTGTTACAAGAACTGAGACAATGGGGATGTTCTATCGGGAACTCACCAAGGCCAGCTGGCCTGGGTCGGAAAAAGCTTGGGATAAAACTGGTCTCACTGAACATAGCGGACAATGAGGACTACTGAGACCTCAAGAACAATGGCAATGGGTTTTTGATCCTACTGCACCTATTGGCTTTGTGGGAGCCTAGGCAGTTACTAGACCTTTGGACTTCCCACAGGGCAGGCAACCCTGACTGATCTTTGGGCTTACGAGGGAGGGGGATTTGATTGGGGGAGGGGGAGGGAAAGGGGAGGTGGAGGTGGGGAAGAGACAGAAATCTTTAATAAAAAAATAAAAAAAAAGAATCAGGAAGTAGATTTGGGAAAAGAAGACTGAGAAGGGATGGCTATGGGTGCAGAAGTACATCAGACAGGAAGAATATACTATGGTAATGGCACAGTTTGATAATAATGTTTACAAGAAGTGTCAATACAAATGTCAATTTTAAAAGACTTTGAGATGTTCCCAACAGCAAGAAATGGCAAAGTTTGTGTAATGGCAATGTCAGGTTTCCAGATCTGGTCATTTCACACAGGATATATGTATTCATATATCATACTGAAACATGTTCTTGTGGCCATCATTATATATCAATTAGATATGTTAAAACATTTTATGACATTAATATATATTTAGGGAAAGTGGAGTTTCAGATACATTTTTGAAGAAATGAGCATTTCATTTTATTTAATTGACTTGGTCTCAGTATGTAGTTCTGGTTAGCTTTAAACTCACTGAAAAATCCAAAGCAATATCAAGTTTGTATATGCAGCACTGAAAACCAGCAAGACTGTTCTTTTCTCTGTACATGTGCTCAATACACACATGAATACGAAAACAAGCATGCACACACACAATGTAAAAATGTGTTCTTAAATTTCTAATTTAATCTAAAATTCAATGAGTATTTACACATTAGTGTTAGAAAATTCCCTTTTATTTCTGTTTTCAATCTAAATATTTGTCTCATTAGAAAAATTCAGAGTGGAGAATAAGCATCTAAACATCAAATGATTTTGAGCTCCAGCTTTATATTATAAACCAAACATTTATAACTCTTCTTCTACGTTCTTAAGAGATTTATCCACTAAGTCAGTAGAAAAACAAAGAGAAAAATATAAATGACAGTAGAAAGCTTGTGTATGAGAATCATACATTTGACTTCAATCACAAGGGTGATTCAGTGAATCAAAATTTAGAATTGTGAAGCTCAGTCCTAATGGATATATCTAGATAGTACTCCTATTGTAACTGAAGTTCGGGGAACATATGCAGAGGAGGAAAAAGAAAGCATATAAAAACCAGAAGATCAGGGAGTTTGTGATGTAATAGTATTTCCTAATAATAACAAAAACTAAGTCCGTAAAGTTTCGTGGAAATGACCCTGTAAACACGAGCTGAACAAGTTTGTCAACATGGAAATGCTAAAATGAACTGGAAAAATATGGTCTCAATCTTGCACAAAAATGTGGGCAGTTGAACTGTGCTGACTGATAAAGAAAAATATTCCCACAAAAAGCATACCAATTTGTTATCCAATACTAGACAGTCATACCTGAAAACATTCAGAGTGAGAATGTTACATATGTGTGTGTATGTGATACATATATGAATATGTATGAAATCACAATGAAAAAATAAGCCATGAATCTGAAAGAGAAGAGTGGGGGTTATACATGAGTGTTTGGAAAGAAGAAAAAGAAGGTGAATATGATGCAATTAAAATTTCAAAGAAAAAGGAAAAAAATGTTATACAATTCTTTGTAAACATTTATTGATACATTTTATTTGAGGATTGAGGATCATAAGCATGTCATGACACACCTGTAGAGGTTAGAAGATAAGTTGATGGAGTCAGTTTCATCTCCTTCTACCAAGTTGTCTCATGAATTAAATTCAGGTCAAAAGACATTGCTGTAAACACTTTTTACCTGCTGAGTTGTTTTGCTAACCCACATTTGCATAAATCCTCACATAAAGAAATTGACATACAGAGATGTTTAAGGATTAAACTTTGCTGTTTTGATGTGTGTGGTGATGGAAAACTTGGATATCAGCTCTAATCTACAGTATGTAGAACAAGACTTTTTGACAGTATTACAAAATTATACTATAAAATTTGATGATACTTTAAATTTATCTATTACTTATGTCTATGTCTTAATTTTTATGGATATTTATATATCCATATATTTTTCTTTCTTTTATTTCAGTGTGAACTCAAAAAGTGAGTTTTTCTGTACCATTGGGACATTCAATCTTCAGCCCACAGGCCCATAGTATCCAGCAGACTCTTCCATGAAGCAGGAACTTTCGTGTATACTCTTTCATAAAACCAGGACCCCAAAGGTCATCTTACCTTTAGGCAAGTTTAGCAGTCATTTCTCTGTGGATTCTGCATGTCCAGTTCATCTAACAAACTCCATAAGGAGCCTCTTCACTGCCAATCTTCCTCTTGAAGTAGATTGGTGCTGCCAAGAACAGATGTGCCTCATTGTCATGAAAAGTCCTAAGTTATCAAAAATTTAAGGCCAATATCGTTATATGTATATGCATTTCTGATTTTGATTAAGGTATTGTGTTTGTATAGCTCATTTAAAATGTAATGTATAATAAAAATATAAGTTAATAGATACTCATCTATAATAGTCAAGCTTTTCAGTTAGGCATTCTTCAAATCTTTCAGAGACAATCAGAATATGGCATTTAAAATGTTTTGATACCTTGTCTTCCTATATTTTCCTCTTAATGGTGTTGTTGGGACTTTTTCTTTGGTGATCAAACTTCCAGGTGCCAGTGGATCCAAGGCTGAGATGGCTGCTCCTTACAGTGAAATCAGAGCCACAGTTTGTTATTCTGAAGGTCACTTAGTATTCCTATAGGTCAGTTCTCTGAGGGATCACTCTGCAATTCCGGTGATTGTTCAGCCCATGGAGATAGCTTGCTTGGGTCTGCTCTCTTGGAGGTCATAGTTTTGGGCTTGCTCACTTGGAGGTTCATGATTCATGCCCTGTCCTGCAGAGGTCTCTGGCTTGGGTCTGCTCCCTCAGAAGTCTGTGTTTCACACCCAGTGACACAGAGGTTCTCTTTACATCTTAAATTACGCCATTTCTATTATTCTATATTCTACCATGAGTTCATAGTTTGTTACCTCTTGCTTCTTGGGCAGCTACATGATATCTCTTTACCTCTGCCTTCTCTCTCTCTCTCTCTCTCTCTCTCTCTCTCTCTCTCTCCCTCTCTCCCTCTCTCTCTCTTTCTCTCTCCTGATTATATTCAGCACTGCCATAGCACAAAGCAGCTTCTTTATTAACCAATGGTAATAAAATATATTATCAGCACACAGAGGAAAATCCTGTATCATCTCCCCTTTTCTAAATAGAAAGGAAGGTTTTAACTTTAACACTGTAACATTGATATGACAAAATAGTTATCAAACAAGAAGTATAGTTATAATATTTTTGTGACTCTAGCATTTTATATTTAGTTTATCTTTTATCATAACTAAGGAAAACTATAACTATCTGTTCAACACTTCAAAGACCCCTGAATATAAAATATTATCTAAGTGCAGAGAGAGTGCATTATAAAAAACTTCCAAAATTCTAGAATTGACTGAGACATTTTGCTGCCTGGATAGTCACTCAAATTTCTTCTATAACATTGGGACATTCAACTTCAGCCTACAGACCCATAGTATCTAGTAGACTTTTTCATGAAGCCAAAATTAGAAGATTGGATCCGCCTTGTACTGGTAAAGTTCATCAGTTGCTTTCATCTGTGTCCTGCAGAATGTTTGCCAGTTTCTTCTGTGAAAGCAGAAACCATGAAATACCATTCCATGTTTTGGAAAGGTCAGCAGTCACTTCTCTGTGGGTTCTGCATGTCGAATTCATTTGACATACCATCAAGCAGTTCACTCAAGAGCAGTTTCTTGCCCAAATGGCTAGAGTAGTCACATTGAAGACAAATCCCTTAAGTTTCTTCAATTCTCATCAACTTCTCTGAAGCAATTAGTGCTTCCAGAAGCAGAAAAATCTCACTGTCAAGAAGAATCTAAGTTCTTAAAACATTTTAAATATAATATTCTGTAGGTCTTTGACATTTTGCAAATTTTCTATTTAACAAAATTATATCCCTATGTATCTAAAAAAACTAACAAACATGACTAAAAGTTTTATTATTATAGGAGATTATCTACTTCATTACATATTTAAATGAGATGCATAAACATAATACCTTAAATAAGGCTAGAAATGCAGATACACAGTGTAACAAATTGACCTTAAATTTGTATCAATAAACTAAGATCCATATCAATGTAAAGTATTCATATTTATAACATATCCTCCTTTCAAAGAAAACAAACATTTATAAACAATTCTTTTTGAGGATTTGGACATTATTTTCTCCAAACTGATTCATGTTCTTTGGGGGTTAAGTAATTTTAGGGTTCATGAAGACCTTTTGGGAGGTTTTGTTGCATCAAACCACATTAGCCTGGAAGGAATCTACAGGTTCTCATCTTCTGTGGAAACAAAAGCAGAAACTCTTTTCCAAAGAAACATATCCTCAGACACAAATTTTGAAGTAAGGATACCTTTATATTGATTTAACTTAACAACCACCAGGATCAATTGTCTCTTTGCTTCAAAAAATTTAAAGAAAACAAAATAATATGTTTTATCCAGACTCTTGGTATATTTTTCATCTTTATGTTTTTTTTTTACTCTCTTTACTCCTTTATTCTATGACTATCTATACTCTTATATTATTTACTGCCTCTTTAAGGACTTTGCTTTATTTTTAAAACTTTTTATTCCTTTTTTAAACTCTCTATACTCTTTTTCTTTGCTCTCCTAAGCCTACATACACTTTTTTAAGCATACTATGACACATTCATAGGTTTATTTCTGTCTAAATCTGTATTTATTTATCATCTATCTATCTATATCTATCTATCTATCTATCTATCTATCTATCTATCTATCTATCTATCTGTAATCATTTTCTGACCAGGAGTGACTCTTTTTTCTTTTTTTTGATTTTTTCGAGACAGGGTTTCTCCGTAGTTTTTGTTTCCTGTCCTGGAACTTGCTCTTGTAGACCAGGCTGGCCTCGAACTCACAGAGATCCGCCTGCCTCTGCCTCCTGAGTGCTGGGATTAAAGGCGTGCACCACCACCTCCCAGCTAGGAGTGTCTCTTAAAATGCTAAGTGGCATGGCTAAGACTAATTGGCTCTCCCTGTCAACATCGTGGAGGCATATTCACTGCTAGTTCTGAGAGTCATGCTCACTGCCCCAGCTCCAGGGATACAGCAGGTCTCTGTCATCATTAAGTATCTAGTAGCATGCTGCTCATAAGCCCCTACAGGACAACCTGAAAGAGCTAGAGCTGTTCATGCAACTGGAACAAACCTGGGAACGTTCTTAAAGGCTATTTGTAGTTTTTACTGCTACTGTTGAGTCAGGAAAACTTCTCTTAAAGGAATTGTGCCTCTATTTACCTCAGGGAAACAGAGGCCACCTGAGAAAAATGTTGCGACCAGGAAACCGTGCCTAAATCTGTACTTTTATGCTTGAATTAATTTCCGAACTTTCTCAGGTTTTATGTGGATGTAGTTGGCCCCATACAGGGCAACATTTTGTAAACAGAGACTGCTCATTTGTTTTCTGGATGCCCAGACTTGAATAATTACACAAAAACTATATTAATTGCAATACTGTTTGGCCAATGTCTCAGGCCCATTTCTAGCTATCTCTTACATCTTAAAAGAACCATTCCTATTATTTTATATTCTACCATGAGGCTTGTGGTTTATTACCTCTTGTTTCTTGGGAAACTACATGGCATCTGCCTCCTTCAGCAGCTATATGGCACCTCATTGACTCAACCTACTCTCTTTATATATCTCTTCAAGCCTGGCTGTATTCTACACTGCCATGGGACAAATCAGCTTTTTCATTAACCAATGGTAATAAAAAAAGTATTCACAGCATACAGAGGGAAATTCTACATCAAACAATGAAGCAATCTAAGATAGGAAATAAAGTTTTGCAGCACTGACATCTGCTTTGGGCTCTAGGCCATCTCTCACTTTGATATTTGCTCTGGCTTCTAGTATCAGTCTTCTCATCACCTTTTACTAGTTCTTCTTCTCACTGGGATCCAGTGTTTTTGCTAAATTGTTTCTCTTTGCTACCTCATTGCAAATAGCTGTCTCTGTGTGTCATGTGGTTAGGAGTTAACTAAGAATGTATTAAATGATATTTTCAAGAATTCTGAAAACTGCCTGGGGCAAGAACTGTCATTTTTTGCTCATCATAAGCTTAACTGAAACTCCTCTGTTGTTTTCTGAGAACTCTGTTTTTATTTCCACCTTCCAAGAAATACATTTAAAAATCAGTATTCCCCAGGTTACTTAAAGAAGATGACAACAAGCTGTATGAATTGCAGAGATAAAATCCGAGGTACATCCAGCTAGAAAAGATGAAGCTGTCTATAGCTTTGAATTCTGGGTTTTTTGATAGCTGTTTTCTAATTCCTTTCTCTTAAATATGTTCAATAAAAAAAATCATTGCTTCTTGCCAGTGTGAGAGGACTGCTTATTTCTTGAGATATTGTGATATGATTTGGATATCCTGATTCATCCTTTGAGATAGATCTTCTCCTATAGACATGTTTTGTTACTTGAACCTGACAGTATTATGTGTGTTCCTATCTCCTGTTACACTTACGCTACCTAGTCTGGCAATCTGATAACTTCCTCACTAGTAGTAAAAGCACAGCTTCCTGCTGCTTTTGTCAGCCAAGGACTATTTGAAATTCTCCTCCTGAGAACTGTTAAAGATTTTTAAGTTGGTGCTGCTCTTTCTGGTCCCAATTGCATGTTTAACCTTTATCAAACAAACTGGTTTAATTTATTATATATTTCTTTTGATAATATGATATACATACAATTTTCTAAGGAAGTCCTTACAACATTGATAAGGTTCTTTTCAGTAGATGGTAGGCTATGTTGTATCATGTGTCATGACAATGTCAGATGACACTGCTGCTGTGAAGACACTAAGTATGAATTTAAGTGACATTATTCTAATCATAGGTGATGATGGCTTAGAAACATAATAAAAATTTCTTCCCAATCACTGGAGTGCTAAAGAACTGACTAAACAATATAGAAGCTATTTCCATAGTTCACTCGATTTGTTAATTTTATTAAGTTTACCATCCTAATTTGAAGTTGAGAAATGAACTTGCTTAAATGAGTATCTTAAAGATTTTACAAGAAACTCATATGAAGGTTGGTGAACTCTAATTATCCAGATAACCTACGGTAAGTTACTTTTATAAAGTTTGCTTTTTGGGTCAATGTTCAGAAGTGACTGTGAAGTGTGTGTACATGTGGTTGATGGAGACTGAGTGAGACAATATGCATACATGTGATTGTGTTAGTAACAGATTGAAATACAAAGCCATAGAATTATGTTGAGTTTGCAAAGGACATAGGTTAGATTCCAATTATTCATGTGAGAATATTTACAATTTTTATAACTCCAGTTTCAGATAATCTGACAATTTTTTCAGGCCTCTTTGGTTGACTAAAGCCAATTAAGATTCACACAAACATGTAAAAATAACTAGATAATAGAATGAAAGGGAGAAAAATGAGAAAAAGAAAGAAAAGCAGAAGAGCTTTTCACTATATGTCCCACAGATACAATAATTTAGATTTTTTTGACATTAGGAAAACATTACAATATGTGTTTCAAATCTGTTACAAACAAGAAAATTGAAGCACAAATTGAATAATTATCACTAAGCATATAATTTATCATAATGTGAATTATGTAAAACACTCATTTTCATGAGTGGTTACCTTTTGTGAACTTTGAACTTTTTCTTTCAAAGCTCAAATCTGTATAAAAGTGTGAGCACTGTTTCTTGTTTACATCTGGGTATCATTTATAGCTATGACCAAAGGCCAATCTTTGAAGTGAATCTAAGCTAAACAATCACTTACACCCCATGGCACAGAGTGGCCTGGTAGTTCACAATAGCTGCAGAGCAGCAACTTGATTCCATCACTAAATTCTTACAGTCATAAAGCCAATACACAGTTTCATATGAGGTGGGAGGACTTCGTTATAGTTGTTACAAGTATATCAAGGAATGTTGAGGGTGCAGTGTCAGAAATCCTCACCCACGTTAAAGGTGATATTTCCAACAGTGAGATGTAGCTGCCATGGAGTCACACATGTTCCTGTAATATCTCCGCACACTTAGTTCCCTATATGCAATCCCCAAGAACTCATTGGTTCGCCAACCTACACTGGAATAGATTTGCTTTCTTGGTCTGCCTTCCATGCCCTATACTGGGTAAAAAGATGTATGTTTTCTCTTTCCAGGAAAGGTTGCATAATATAACTTCTAGGCATTAGTTTATTTCATGAATTGAATTCTTAATACTTTATAGTAAATGGAGCAAAGTAATAATTTACTTTGAGTTGAAACATTACATGAGGATGAGACTCTTTAAGGTTTTGAATATTCCATTTCAGAAGTCTCAGGAAGTCCCTGAAGCCATAGCAGGTTTATAATATTTCTTCTTCCACAAAGTTGTATTATAAGTATAGTCTGATATATAGAGCTTCTAAAAACATCAGGATTGCAGTTTCTGTGAATTGTAACCAGAATGAGGTGAGCTTTTCAGTGATGTTCTTGTATACAAACTCTCATGCAAAGTGCAATAAATAAAGCTAATGAACTCTGGTTTACTCACTTGGACTTTGGTGAGCTCTTTCTTTGATTTGCAATCAATGCCATGTCTAAAATGTGCAGACATTTGATTACCTCTCACCAGGAAAAGCCTCAAACTTTAGTACTACACATTTGACTGTTGATGAATTCAGAGTAGAAAATGTTAGATTCACTGAAATGTTCCAACATCATCACGCTTAAGCTCAGCCTTCAAAACATTTCTCAGCGTGGGTAAGGGTATATAGTAAGTTAATAGATTGGCAGAATGAAAAACTGAGTGGCAGCTTTTCTGTGTGATATATGTAACACATATATTTTGCTATTCATAAATATTTTTGTTAATCAAACTTTTTGTTAACCAAAGAACCTAATAAGTCATATAAAAATATAAAACTCAACCATAATAGAAACACACAAATATGACTAGAATAAATAAACTTGACTGTCATATGAAGGCAAGGTCATTTTCTTCTTTTCTCCAACTCAATGAGCTGCGCCTCTTATATAATCAACTAACTATAAAAATGGTGAATACCACACAATACAAACAGATGATTTCTTATGTGTTCTTAGATTTAATGTGCCAGTATTTTATTGAATATTATTGCATCTATGTTCATGAGTGAGATTGGTCTGTAATTCTCTTTATTGGTTCAGTCTTTGTGTGGTGTAGGTATCAGGGTAACTGTGGCCTCATAAATAAGTTTGGCAATATTTCTTCTGTTTCTATTATGTGAACCAAGCTAACAGCCAACATCAAATTAAATGGAGAGAAACTCAAAGTGATTCCACTAAAATCAGGAACAAGACAAGGCTGTCCACTCTCTCCATATAGTTCTTGAAGTTCTGGCTTTGGCACTAAGACAACAAAAGGATACTAAGTGTATTCAAATTGGAAAAGAAGAAGTCAAACTTTCATTATTTGCATATGATATGATAGTGTATATAAGCAACCCCAAAACTCTATGAGAGAACTCCTACAGCTGATAAATGCCTTCAGAAATGTGGCAGGATACAAGATCAACTCAAAAAAAAAGTAGCCCTCTTTTATACTAATGATAAAAAATCTGAAAGGGAAAACAGAGAAATATCACCTTTCATAATAGCCACAGATAACAGAAAATGTCTTGGGATAACACTAAGCAAAGATGTGAAAGACCCATTTGATTGGGGGAGGGGGAGGGAAATGGGAGGCGGTGGCTGGGAAGAGACAGAAATCTTTAATAAAAAATAAATTAAAAAAAGAAAAGAACTTGAAGTCTTTGAAGAAAGAAATTGGAGAAGATACCAGAAAAATGGAAAGATCTCTTATCCTCTTGGAGAGGTAGGATCAACATTTTAAAATGGTAATCCTACTAAAACCAATCTATAAATTTAATGCACTCCCCATCAAAATCCCAATAAAATCTTCACAGACTTTGAAAGAACAATAATCAACTTCATATGGAAAAACAAAAACCCAGGATAGCCAAATTAATTCTGTACAATAATGAAATTACCAGAGGGATCACCATCCCTGACATCAAGCTCTATTATAGAGCTACAGTAATGAAAACAGCTTGGTACTGGTGAGGTTGAACCATGAAATCAAATTGAAGACCTGGATATTAACCCCCACACATATGAACACTTGATTTTTGACAAAGAAGCTGAAATTATACAATAGAAAAAAGAAAGTATCTTCAACAAATGGTTCTGGCCTAACAGGATGTCAATATGCACAAGAATGAAAATAGATGCACAAACTCCAGCCAAATTGGGAAGGAACAAACATAGGACCAAACTAGTCCCTCTGATTGTGGTTGACAGTTGGATGACTGGGGAAGACTGAGGGGCCACTGACAGTGGCACCAGGATTAATCCCTACTGTGTGTACTGGCTTTTTAGGAACCTATTCTCTTTGGATGATACCTTGCTCAGCCTATATATAGTAGGGAGGGCCTTGAACCTTCTCCAAAGCAACTCTGAGGAGTCGATGGGAGTGAGCTGAGAGGGTATGTGGAGGGAATGGAAGGAGGGAGTGGGAGGGAATGGAAACTTGGATATATATAGGAACTGGTGAAATGGTTCAGTCAGTAAAATACTTGATTGTATTCAGGAGGACCTGAGTTTGATAATAAGAACATCTGTGGAAAAACAGTGAAGAGAATGATAGCACATGCTATCTATGGGCTGGAGAGGTAGGTACCAGTAGATCTATGGAACTTTCTAGCTAGCTCACTGTGCCTAATAAGACCACCAGGTCTCAATGAAAGACACTTTCTCTAAACAAAGAAGATAGTTACTGTAGAACTAAAACCTGTGTTTGATCTCTGCCTTCCACATACATAGATACACATGTAATCCCCTCATACACAACAGCACACACACACACGTGTGTGTGTGTGTGTGTGAGAGAGAGAGAGAGAGAGAGAGAGAGAGAGAGAGAGGGAGATAAATGCACACAAGAAAACTTGATAATTTAATTGTTGTAGTAATATGAGCGGCGGGGCTGCGTCCCCATCACCTGGCCGCCCGCATGGCTAGCTTATGCCCTGAAATAAATACACGGAAACTGTATTCTTTTAAACACTGCCTGACCCATTAGTTTCAGCCTCTTATTGGCTAGCTCTTACATATTGTTCTAACCCATTTCTAATATTCTGTGTAGCCCACGAGGTGGCTTACCAGGGAGGATCTTAACCTGCGTCTGTCTGGAGTGGGAGAATCATGGCAACTCCCTGACTCAGCTTCTTTCTCCCAGCATCCTGTTCTGTTTACTCCACCCACCTAAGGGTTGGCCTATCAAGGGGCCTAGGCAGTTTCTTTATTAGTTAACCAATGAAAGCAACAGATAAGATACAAGACCCACCTCCATCATTTAATGTGGAGTTTCTCCTATGTACAAATAGTTATATAAACCAATGAATCTGCTTATAAAATTTAGATCATTTCAGTATTCTGGTTTTATCCTGATCTTTAAAAATGTGTTTTCTTGTGATTTAAAATCATCAATGAATTTCACTTGAGCCATTATTAGGGCTTTCTGGAGAAGTTGTGTGGCAGGACATCTGATTGTTAATTCACCAATTCTGCCACAGAAAATGTTGAAGTGATTATTTTGCAATCTTGAAAGCTCTGATATAATATGTACTCATCAAAATGTTAGTTAAGTAAGTGAATGAAAAGCAGTTATTTTCTTCAGAATCATTGCATGAATATTTCATATATATATATATATATATATATATATATATATATTCCATACTTAGTCAGATTAGAATGGCAAGGTCTTTATTACTGTTTTGATATGCATAGGAAATACTGTTGGATAAAAGGAATTCTCTCTATCTTCAAGGAATTGATCATATTTCAAAGTATTTCACTCAATCTGCTTTGACAGCTTTAGGGATACAAAGAAGAAATTTCTATTTAGCTTGTTGCACTGAAAATTTATGCATCTGAAGGTGCTTATCTGTGTACCAAGAATCAAAAATGAAACAATAGGAGTATGAGGCCCGCTGGGTAAAAGGTATCATAGGAGAAATTCATACCAGTTGATGAAAACTTGATTTTAATTAAACAATAAATTTCTTTGCTTAAAATTCTTATTAAAAATTGACATATTGGGGTTCTTATATTGTGTTAGTCTGTTTCCCCATAGTGCCTCAAGTAAGGTAGAAGATGAGGTGAAAAAAGAAAGAGAGGATGTACAAAGCCCTTCAGAGCATGTGGAATTGAGTAGAGGGCTTAATTACAGCATCACGGTTCTCCATGGATGGATAATTTAGTTAAAATTGTGTCTGTGTGTGTGTGTGCGAGTGTGTGTATGTTGTCATATATGGGGATGTTTGAGGACAACTTGCAGGTGTCTATCCCCTCCTTCTACGACATGGATCCTTGTGAGTGTTCTGATTGCCAGGAATGGCAACAAGCACCTTTACACACTAAGTCATCTCTCAGGCTCAAAGATATTTCATACAAGTGTTTAAATGGGGGTTTCTTGAGTCTACAAGTTGTCTGTGATGTGAATGTGACTACAGATGTTTTCTTTGAACACCTACATTCTTCTTTTTTGCCAATGAAGATGGAAGAAATAGTCTGCCATCAAGAGTAATTGTACATTTACTATAATGCTTATTTGAATGTGTGTTTGTACATGTACATGATCATATGTATAGGTGCTTCAAGAATGGGTGCATGTGAACTAATATGTGTGACTGCCAAAAGTTAACATCTGTTGTCTTCATCAGTCTCCTCTACAACTGATTTTATGAGACAGGGTCTTTCATTGAACCTAAAGCTCATTGTTTCAGTTAGACTGACTGGCCAAAAACACCCATCGATCTTTCTGTCTCTGCCTCCCAGCCTTGAAATTACAGATGTATACAACCATTCCTACCATTTTATGTGGGTAGCAGAGATCTAAATTCAGATCACCATGCTTTCATGACATACAGTTTGCCCAATGAATCATTTGTCCATCTCCATGAATTTTATTAATTATATGATTCCAATGACACATAAAAGTTTAGATTTTCTTATTTGGTGTTCAGGAAATCTAAGACAAAATCTGTTCTCAATACAAGAAGAATTGGTATATACTTGAAAGCTACTTATTAATGCTACAAATACTTTTATCCATGGTTTTGACTTATTGTATTACTGTTATTATTTTATGTAACTTTGTAATAATTATAACTATATGCTTAAAAGCTGATTCTTCACTAATAAGTGTCATATGTCATTATAAAACCTTTGCCCCTAAAATTTCACCTAATAATCAGAAGCCTTATGGGGTGGTGGGTTAAAAGGACATTTTGGGATGCTGAGAATCAGAAAACTGCCCAATTAACCCATCATGACCATAAAGAGACAGTATGTTCATTTGAATACTGGACAAAGTGATATTTTAGTCATCACCTGTATTAATAAAATATTCTAAGTATGCTCTCTCTAGTCATTATGATCACCTTCTGATTAAACCATATAGACTTCTTGATTTTCTACAAGCCCAAAGGAGAGCAAAAGTGTGTCTGATTTTCTGATTGTTTCTTACAGTGTTAGCCTCCAACCCACATTCTCAGAGTATCATTCTCATGAATCAGGTACTCATTCATTACTACAGATGATCTTTTTTTTAAAGAAAATGGGCCTATAAGTCTTTCTTTTCCTTTATTTAGATTATTCAGAAATCTATTGTTCTTTGCTGTTGCTATTCTGACATTTCTGTTCAAAGCAGCATTTTCAAATTCTTCATGACATTTGTGTGGAATCGAAGTTAGATTAATTTGTGCCTTAACTTCTAATGCATTTCTTTTGATAACAGAGTTTTGAGTTTTTCTAACTCTGGCATGTCATTTGTAGACATACATGCTTTTCTTTTCTTTTCTTTTCGCTTTCTTGCTTTGTTACTTTCAGCTAGGCCTATCGGCAGAATAAAGTTAAATACAGAAATTCCTTCCTTTACCTTGATCTCCTGGAGACAGTTTCAGTCATTCAAAATAAAATGTAATATATTCTGCAAGTCTGCAACCCAAGTTTACATGTCTGATTATTTTTATGATTGTCAGTCACATGGTCTTAGAATGATATTCTATTGTAGTTTTGATTTGTCATTTCTTCTTTTTTTAAAGCTTTTTTTATTGATTCTTTGTTGATTTTACAACATGCATCCTGATCCTATTAATCTCCTGTCCCTTAATATCTGACCTCTATCCTGGCAACATGCCCCCCCAAAATAATATAAAATTTAAAAGAAAAACAAAACACAAAAACAAACAACAACAACAACAAAATAAAACAAAATCTCTAGGCATAGAAGTTGTAGTGTGGCCCAGTAATTCACACAATATATGCTTTAGTCCATACTTTTTTATTTTAAATAGTCATTGCAATGAGTCATTGCTCTGGTTAAAAGTCAGTGGTTTCTGCTTCACTAAGTTGATACTGGGCCCTCATTGGGCTCCTTTTAGATATCCTGTTATTGCCTTGGATCATGCAGATCCTGAAGCCTTGGGTCTGCAGGTTTGGCCTCTTCATATGCTCCAGCAGATCATAGATGAGGTGGATGTTGGGGTGGGCTAACTCATAGTCCTGGTTCTGGGCATGGGTGATAGCTGGGTTGGTCAGACTCCCAGCTTTCCTTCAATGTTACCACCAGAGCAAGCTCTTCTTCACTACCTCATCTAATTCACACAAGGCCTTAAGCAGTAAGGAGCAGGATCAGCTCTCATACACCCTCACCACTAGGGACAGCTCTACTCTTTTCACTTGGCAAGGTACAGGGTGCCCTCTGCTGAATGCTGCAGTTGGTGAGGACCAGGAGATCAGCTCTCCAACTCTCATGTCTCTGAGACCAGGTTTCCTTCCTACCACAGGTGGCAAGGGAGGAGCAACTTTTCCTCTCCCATGCTACCAACTACCATATGAGTTGGGGTGTGGTTGGTGCTCCTGTGCTCATGTCCTCATGGCCGGAAATCGTACATCCTCCAATAACAGGGTCACCTTTAGTATGCTACCCAGATTAACTGCATGACTTGCTCACACTCCGCATGCTGCAGCTCATTGCCGCAAAGAGTAGGAAGAAGAGCATCTTTCCATCGTTTATGCCACCACATGATTTGCTACTTCTTTTAATTCTGAGTGTTCCTTGCATATTTTGAGGAGTTGTATTCATCTACTGGAGGTTTATATTTGTTATGTTATTTCTGTAGTGAGATCACTATCAATGTAAAATACTTTTCTTCATCTCATTTTACCTTTTCTACTTAAAATTAATTTTATCTGAGTATATATACATGCCTAATCCAATCTGTGTTGGTTAGTATTTGCATGCAGTACCTTTTGGGCATCTTTTTAATTTTAATATATTTTTGTTCTTCTTTTTAATGTGGAATTTCTATAGTCATTCTTTGTAAATTTTTTTATTGTTAATCTAATCGTCCAGCCTGTATTTTAATAAATAAATTTAATTACATTCTAAATAAAAAAACATACTACATGACTTTCTATTTTCTCTTTCCAGTTGTTTCTTACCTTGGCCTCTTTCATTGTCTCTCCCTCTCTCTGTCTCTGCCTCTCTCTCTGTATGGTCTTTAATTTGGTTTCATTTAAAATTTTCCCTTCAATTCTTTCATTATTGTGATTTTTGTGTTTAGCTTTAAATCCGTATGCCATTTTCATTCCAATTGTTAATTTTCTGTTATTTTATTTATATTTTAGGTGATTAACTTCAACAGCACCACTAATTTCAAACTCATACCAATTTTAGTTTCAATAGTATTAAAAACCATTTCTTATATATACCTTAACCCCACCCACTCTCCTTGTTGCCATCAAGTGTCCTTACAGACATTGTATTCTGCATGCTTCCCACCCCAGCCTCCTTGATATCATCGATTATACATACAGACATTGCATTCTAGTCAGAAACTTATAATTATTAGCAGTAATGCTTACTTTTATAATTTCTTGACACAAACAACTGAATAAAGGTTTTTTGGGGGGTTCTGGTTTAAGAGAGCACAGTCTCATAAGTGAGGAAAGAATGATGAAGAGATGAAACTTCTGGCCACAATATGGTCACAGTGACCAGACAGCAAAAATGCTGTTTCTTGCCTCAATTTCTTCACTTTTCCCATTTTATTCATTTCAGGACTGCAGCCCATGGGATGATGATCCCCAAATTCATGGTGGCTGTTAAATATTGCAGACAGGCTCAGAGAAAATACCCCCATAGATTGCCCTATAGGCAAATCTATGTGGGTAATTTTCTTGATTGATGATTGATATGGGGGAGTCAGCTCACTGTGGATAGTGCCATCCTTGGACAGGTGTTCCTGAGTGAGACAAAAAAGCAGGCTGAGCAGGGGGAGCAAGAGACAGTAAGTGACATTCCTCCATGTTCTCTGTTTCAGTTTCTGCTTCTAGGTTCCTGCCGTTCATGCCCTGACTTCAGGAATATGACCTGAGAGTTGTGGGATGAAATATACTTTTCCTCTCAAGTTGCTCAGTGTTTTGTTTTAATCACAGCAACAGTAAACAAACTACTACAGTGCATCTGTCCTCTGAGTTCAGATCAGCTCTTGCTGTTATTATTGGTGATTTTGATATTTGACAGCCATCTCTGGATGTTTCCACAGTTTTATATTTTCGAATTCTAGAATGTGATTCCATTGTGGATCACACTGTACCTTCTAATACTTAACCTGTTTCAGGTTTTTCCAGCTTTTTGAATATGTTTATAACCAAAACTTTCTATGTGCTTTGTGAAGTTTTAGTCATTCTTTCTTCAAGATTCTTACACTTTACCACACGCAAAATTCAACTCACAAATAGAACAAGGACATCAACATAATACTTGGTACCCTGATAGTGACACAGAAAAAAGTAGAGAACACCCTTAAGTTCATTGGCACAGGAAAGTAACTCCTAAACAGGATCCACATAGCAGAGGCATTGTGAATAATAACTCAAAATTTGAATGATTTAAACTTAAAATATTCCTGTACAATTAATACCAAATAACTCAAACACCAAAGGAACCCACCAATTAGAAAACTAGTTTTACCAGTGATACATCTCGCAAAGGTTTACTATCCAGTGCTACGGTGTAAATGAATGGCAGACAGAAATTATAATAAAATATTCAGATTTAATAAGGAAAAGACTTACAGAACGGAGGTTCACATGGAGAACAGGAAAGCAGAAGGGAAGGCAGGGAGCACACCCGCAATATTTATTAGTAAAAAATAACCTTAGGGGACCCCGCCCTTCAAGCAAGGTGATTGGCTGGTCTTTCCCTACATATCTCCCTTTTGTCTAAATGAGACGGAACCAAACCAAATACAACTATATACAATAGGAACAAATAATAAATATACTAAACAATCTAATTCAAGGAGTCTAAATAATGTAGAGAGTAACTACAATTATTTAATCTTCAACTCCATCAAAGATCTGAGAAAGGAATTAATATTACTTAACAAACGAGAAATATCCAAAATGTGCAACAAATGACAGAGACAACTGACTACCTGGGCAATCACTGAAAGTCTCATTTGCAATGTTGAGTCAACCAACTTTGGCTAAGGCCTAACATAACTGACATACCATTATTAAAGGCAAGAAACCTTTTAGAACTATCCTACCCCTTCTTGGCAAGATAAGACAATCCTGTTTTATCAACTTATGGATATTTTGTATCTTTGTCAGTAGTTGAGGTATGGGCTTTTCTTAACCTAAAGGCCAGTTCTGCCAAGAAGACAAGCTCCCAGTGGAGTGTCTTTGGTGCTCAACGTTCTCTCGGGAGTAGAATGGTGTTGCCAGGAGTGATTGTGTCTCATTGGCACGGAATTCTAGGTTAGATTAAAGGCCATTTTCTACAGCTCTTCGAAGAGGCTGAAGATTATACTATCTATACTAAATATAATCTTTATGTATCTAAAAAACCTGATTATCCTAAAAATAAATATGAAAACATATAATTCTCAATACCTATCTAACTTGAAGACTAAGAGAATAAACAACTGTGCAATATATGAAGACAATGATCCCTAACTGTAAACAATGTCATTACATATCAAATGTAAGCAATGTTATTATATAAATAATATCAGAGGTAGAAATGTACATTGTAATATGGTAAATGTATCAATACAATATAGACAAAGTTATAAGCATACCCTCATACAAAAAATAGAGGTGGGAGCACTCACATTCAATATTCAATATATCAATATACAAGAAACAGTACCAATACAATTTTCTAAAAACAGTAAATCACAAATACCAATCATCCCATTTAACCAGTTAATCCCGTTTTTTTAAAGTACCCCTAATTCCATAAAATATCTCCCCAATCCCCTCAACCCTATACCAACCACTAAATGATGTCCCTAACCCTGAGGGCAAACTCTGTTGGGAGAGGGGATGTTGTCCTCTAAGATTGCTTCCAGCTGACATGGGGGTGAGGTTCTTCTTAGGGCGTCCTGTGAAAGCAAATGATGGTAAAATTCCCAAATTAACCTTTGACCTAAGAAAATTGTAACTAGCCTCTGAGCGTTTTGAGAAGGTCCGGCCAGAGTGTTCTCAAAAATGTGCACCATTCAAAACTGTCTTGTGCAGTTGGTACCAAAAAAAGGTCTAATTTTAGCGCTAAAAAAAATTCATGATGTCCTAATAACCAGGTTGAGTTGATGTTGTGGGGCCCCATCTTCATCCTGGAAACTTCAAAGATTACTGTAGGAAAATTCGTTGTTTGTTGCGGGAAATTTAAACATTAACTACGAAGACATATACTGACATATAAAGAAAGACACAGATATGAGGAA
The DNA here is from genome assembly GCA_025134845.1 of Neodon shergylaensis. Taxonomy (NCBI): domain Eukaryota; kingdom Metazoa; phylum Chordata; class Mammalia; order Rodentia; family Cricetidae; genus Neodon; species Neodon shergylaensis. The sequence continues at coordinate 1,738,116 of JABTXL010021306.1, read as the reverse complement.
AAGCAAAGAAAGATTATCAAGTACATAATTATTCTTATTCTGTCCCATCATGGCTCCTGACCTGAGAGAGAAACTCAGAGATATTTCTTATCAACAGGCTTGGAATTGAAGAGGAACTGAGCCATAGTCCAACTCCAAAACCAGCTCTACATATTTATAAAGAAATCTTTAATAAGACATATAAAAATTAATACTTACAGCACACGTTTAGTTTTATTGTTGATCCTTACTGGGTAGTAACTACTTTCCTTCCATCAGTAATTAAATATTCAGGGTCCCTTAAATTCTTTGAAGATGAGTGTTTTCCTGGGGAAATAAGAAAAGAACACTGCCCCCACCCTATCTGTATTTCTTACCATCAGTATGATCGCCATCCTTGTGAATGAATTGTCATTTATCTTTTGCAAGTGGCTTCTCTTCTTCAAACTGAACCTTTATTAATTTTGACAGTATACACAATTTTTCCTCTCCTGTGGAGACAAGAGCAAAACCCCTTCCTCAACGCAGCACATCTCCTGGCTTCCATTGTGAGGTCAGCACATCCTTGAAATAAACTGGTTGATTTAGTTCAACAGACTTTTCCATTATCCAATGTCTTTCTGCAGCCATAGTCCCCTTTTCATTGGCGTTGAGAAAATTCAAGGTTAATAAAGCATTATGTAACCTATTTCTGGAGGTGTTTTCCATGCTTTTCTCTTTGTTTAACACATCCTTTATAGTTCGATTTGATCTTTCTATGACTGCTTGACCTGTAGGACTGTATGGTATACCTGTAACATGCTTAATATTGTAATAAGCAAAAAACCGTTTCATTTTCCTAGAAACATAAGCAGGACCATTATCTGTCTTTATTTGTGTAGGTATACCCATGATAGCCATGACTTCTAATAAATGAGTGATTACTGAATCAGCTTTTTCTGAACTTAAAGCAGTAGCCCATTGAAAGCCTGAATAAGTGTCAATAGTGTGATGAACATATTTTAATTTGCCAAATTCTGCAAAGTGGAACACATCCATCTGCCAAATTTCATTCCTTTGAGTGCCCTTTGGATTAGCCCCTGCAGGCAGTGGTGTTTGGTTATAGAAAGAGCACATAGGGCATTTCTTTACAATCTCCTTAGCTTGTTGCCATGTAATAGAAAAGTCTTTCTTCAAGCCTTTGCTATTGACATGATGTTTTTTTATGAAATTCAGAGGCTTGTAGCACACTACCAATCAATAACTGATCAATGTCTGCATTCCCTTGTGCTAGAGGACCTGGCAGACCTGTATGGGATTGGATGTGTGTTATATACATAGGGCAAAGCCTGTTCCTGATCATATCTTGTACCTGAATAAACAATGAGGTTAGTTCTGTATCATCAGGTATAAATTCAGCAGTTTCAATATGTAAAATAACTCTTTCTGTGTATTGTGAATCAGTAACTATATTAATAGGTTCTTTAAAATCCCTTAGCACCATAAGAATGGCATATAATTCTGCCTTCTAGACAGAATCATAAGGATTTTGTTCCACCTTACTCAAGTCTTCTGATTTGTAACCTGCCTTCCCTGATTTATTGGCATCAGTATAAAATGTACGGGCTCTGATTATTGGAGCATCACGGACGATTCGAGGAAGGATCCAAGAAGTTCTCTTTATGAAGTTAAGCCTCTTGATTTTTGGATAGTTGTTATTAATGTCTCCCAAAAAAATAGCACAAACTCTTTGCTATGGTTTATTATCTTCCCATAATTTCTTTAATTCATCAGCAGTGAAAGGCACTATAATTTCTGCTTGATCTATGCCTGGTAGTTGACGAAGTCTCAACTTGTCTTTTATAATTAATTCAGAGACTTTTTCCGCATAAGTTTTTAGTTTCTTACTTGGTTTATGTGGTAAAAAGATCCATTCCAAGATAATATCATCTCTCTGCATTAAAATTCCTATAGGAGAAATTTTTGATGGTAGTATGACGAGAATACAATCGAGCTCTGGATTCACTCTGTCCACATGTGCCTTTTATAATTTTTCCTCAATCATTGTCAGTTCCTTTTCTGATTCAGTTGTTAATTCTCTGGGACTGTTCAAAGCTTTATCACCATCCAAGGTTTTGTTCAAATGACTTATTAGATCAGGTGTTACCCCAATAGCTGATCATAGACTGGAAATGTCTCCTAACAGTCTTTGAAAGTCATTAAGATTCCGTAGGTGATATCTCCTAATTTGTGCCTTTTGTGTCTTAATTTTTGCAAACCTATTTTATAACCTCCCCTCTGAATCTTTTCAGGAGCAATCTGCAATCCCCATTTAGGTAAAACTATCTTTACTTCTTCAAACACTCTTTCCAATGTATCCATGTTTGAATCAGATAACAAAATGTCATCCATGTAATGATAGACTATCAACTTGGGAAATTTCTTGCATATTATTTGCAATGGTTTATTTACAAAATATTGGCACAAGTAGGGGCTACTTACATGCCCTGTGGGAGAATGGCCCACTGGTATCTCCTCGAAGGTTGAGAATTATAAGCAGGTACTGTGAAGGCAAACTTTTTTCTATCTTTTTCTTGTAAAGGTATAGTGAAGAAACAATCCTTTAAATCAATAGCTATGAGAGGCCATCCTTTTAGTAATAAAGAGGGCAAAGGAATTCCAGATTGCAGAGTACCCATAGGTTGAATAACCTTGTTGATAGCCCTGAGATCTGTCACCATTCTCCATTTACCTGATTTTTTCTTAACCACAAATACAGGAGAATTCCAAGAGCTGGTAGATTCTTCTATATGTCCAGCATCTAATTGTTCTTGTACCACCTGTTCTAAAGCCTGTAACTTTTCCTCAGCTAAAGGTCATTGCTTTGTCCATATTGGTTTCTCAGTCAACAATTTTAGAGGCAAGGCTGTTGGTATCTCTGAAGGGACATCAATTGCTTTGTGTTCTTGTACAGCCCAAACGGCTGGTTTTCTCCGTTTGTTATATCTTTTAATAGTATTCTCAGAAATATAGGCTCTAGAAGTAGTAGGAATGTTAATTTGAGTATTCCATTGCTGTAATAGGCCACGACCCCATAAATTCATTGCAATATTTGCTACATATGGCCTTAGTTTTCCTATTTGTCCTTCTGGACCTATGCATTCAACCTATCTCGTGCTTTGCCTTACTCGAGATAGGGTTCCAATTCCCAGGAACTGAACATTTACATCCTGAAGAGGCCAATACAGATGCCAAGATTTTGGGGTAATGATACTTACTTTTGCACCTGTGTCCAGCAAGCCAGTAATAAAAATGCCATTTACACACACTCTTAGCTTTGGTCTTTGATCGCTTATAGAAATTTGCCAAAATACATGGAACTCATCCTTCAGATCATTATTGCTGTAACAGTAGCCATGGAGCTTCCTAATTGTCCTAACAAGACACGTTCTCTGCAGTAACTGGAAATGACTGAACCATATTTGCCATGGGGGCCTGCGAGGTCCCCCCTTGCCTTTCCTGTCTGTAACAGATTGCCTTGTCTATCTCTTGTAGACCTGCATTCATTCGTCCAATTCCTGCCTTTCCCACATCTTTCTACATAAACCTGAAGGCTGAGTCCTCCTATTTCTGTTATTTCTAGAAGATGCATTATTATTATTTCTGGAAATCTGTTGTCTACAATTCCTTTTCATATGACCCATTTTGCCACAATTAAAACATTTGATACTCTGACACCTTCTTTTACCATTGGAAATTGCTTCTTCTACCCATGCTTCAGTGCCATACTCAAATGTATCAACATTAAGTGTATACAAGACCCATTCTTCCAAGGGCACTGATCTGATCTTTAAAGGCCCCAAGATCGTTTTGCATTCCACATTTTCATTTTCATAAGCCAAAGACTCAATTATTATATGTCTTGCTTCTGGGTCAAATATCCCTATTTGTACAGCTTTAGTTAGTCTTTGTAAAAAGTCACTAAATGGTTCTCTCTGACCCTGTTTAACTCTGACATATGATTCCATTCTCCATCCTGAGTCTTGCACCCTCTCCCAAGCCCTTAAGGCTTCTGTAGTACGTATGGATAGGGTGTGTTCATCATAATTAGCTTGTTCCTGAGGGTCGGAAAAGAGCCCTTCACCTAGAATTTTATCTAGGGAAATGTCAATTCCCTTCGCATTTTCCTGCTGTTCTAAAAGTGTAGCCTCTTGCCTGAATTAGCATTTCTAATTCAATTATGGTCCACTCTCAAGGACCGCAGAAGCCAATTGGAGCCAGTCTAAGGGCATGGCCTTGTTTGTTCCAGACCATGATTTTAGCATCTCTTTAACAAAGGAGGCATGCATCCCAAAATTCATAACAGCCTGTTTAATTTCTTTCAGATCATTCATACGGACAGGCTCCCATGTATCTTTCTTGATGACCCTAGGGTTTCTGGAACCAATCAGTTTCTCTGTTGTTGTTACTGGAAAGGCAGCTAGAGCTTTAGGTAGAGCTTCCTGGGAATTATCCCAGAGAGATTTACCCACAGATGGAGTTAAAATTTGCCTTTCTACCCTTTGCTCCTCTTCATCAGAATTTAGAATTTCCTCAATCTTTTCAATTCTGTTCACCATTGCCTCCTGCAAGGCCTGAATCTCCTGTCCAGAATTATGTTCCAAAGCCTTCATTGAGGATTCTAAGGTATGAAGTTTGTCCATTAGAGATAACATCTCATCTTTGGACATAATTTCCATGGCATGAACCGTGCCTTCTTGTATTGACAATCTGTCTGCCAATCTGTCATATCCTTTAGACAAAATCCGATTGTCACATTCAGCACTTTTGATTCCCTCAGTTAATGTTTCAGTTCCTACAGAAAGGGACTGAAGGTTATGATCCAAATCAGCTGTTCCCTCTTCCATAGTAATGAATTTCTCCTTAATATCAGCCTGTGCCTTTTCTAAATTTTGCTCAGTTGACTGAGTCATGTTAGTCAAAGATCTATTCTCTTCCTGGAGAACTTCAAACCGATTCTTGAGGAGATTGTTGTCAGTCTCAATTGTTTTTAAGCGTTCAACCTCTGCCTTAAGAATCCTGGATTCGTCTCGTAAAGACTTTATCATATTTCTATTATCAAACCATATAGTACCAAGGAAAACTACAAATCCCAGAAAGATCCATAGATGTGGGGTGACAGACACCTCTTGTAAAATCTCCCACATGGTACAATCAAAAAGGCTGTTAACGTCTTGAATGGTAATGTTTTCAGACATTTTCAATCAAATCTGTATTTATTTTTATTTATAAAAGAAATTTTTTACCTGTAATGACCATTTCCTCTCAGTACATGGTGAAGTGCACCTGAGTCCATGTGGCCGGGAAGTCAGAGCAGAGCAGTCATGTGCGTGGAGTGGCGTTGTGTACTGATCATGGTGTTTTTGCTGCTAGGTGCTTCGGGTGGGGGCTGAATACAGAGGGGCTTGCATCACTGTTGCAAGGCCCGAGCAAGTCTGGTGGGGTGAGGCAGGGCCGTGCAGGCTGGTGCATGGCCGGCCGAGTCGCCCGGGAGTGCTAAGCCAAGTCTGCTGTGGCGGCAGCAGTGTGAACACTAGGAAAACTCGCAAGGGGTTGCCCTGGTACTGCCACATGGCAGGGACCTGAGCTCTGTTTATTCATGCAGTGGGGTTGCGCTCGTTCAGCCGTGGCTGTACTGACTAAAATTTAAGCCTGCACCTCGGGCTGCGTAGGAGCTGAGGCAAAGAGCCCCACGGTAGAGTGACAAAATGTTATGGCGTAAATGAACGGCAGACAGAAATTATAATAAAATATTCAGCTTTAATAAGGAAAGACTTACAGAATCAAGGTTCCCTCTGAGAATAGGAAAACAGAAGGGAAGGTGGGGAGCACACCCACAATACTTATTAGTAAAAAATAACCTTAGGGGACCCCGCCCTTCAAGCAAGGTGATTGGCTGGTCTTCCCCTACAATCCAGAATATACAAAGAAAACAAAAAGAATTAAACATTTATAAAAACAATAGAAATGTGGCATAGAACTAAAATTTTCTAAAAAAGAAAAAGTCAAACAGATGAGAAACAGTTTTTAATTTGTTACTTTCTGGACACAACCTAGCAGCTAGACATAGAAAGTCACAGTGTATAAGCCCAGACCAGGCCAAGCCCAGCATGGATATAGGAGTTGAACATTAGATTCTACCCCCAGCTGTATAGGTGTTGAAATTTCTTAGGTTATGAGAGAAAAGGTAAAATTTTCTATAAGAGTTTATCACCTCATAAGTCAATCAACCATGCCCCACTGAAGACCACACAGCCAACAATATGTGGCCGGCATGAAATATTTGTCTTTTTAAAGATGATAGAATATTGGTTGAGAAGGGAAGAGTAGACCTGAGAAGTACTGGGGGCAGGATGAATATGACCAAAATGCACTGTACAAAACTAACATAGATTAATTTTTTATGAGATTGTTTTCTCATCTTTCTCTTCTTTCCTGAGATTCTCGGGATACATGTGAGATGTGCTCCATGGTGACTTTCAGTACACCTTATTTCTTCATCTATCGTCATGCTTCCTTTCCCTTTGCTGGGACTGGGAATGTCAGACACTTTATTTCAATATCTACTGCTTCTTTCTTTTCTCTACATAAAACTTCACAAGTCTTTTTTTATTTTTTCTATTTTCAGTTTTGTCTTACATTTCCACTAATTTGTTTGTTTATAGTTTTGTTTACTCAGACATTATTTGTTTCATTTTTTTTGTTGATCCTCTCTCATAGTTTCTTTAAGTTTATTGACATGATGCAATTTCCTTGCCCCATAACTGGTGGTACTTAGGAATGGTTCTTTCAAGTTATTTTTTCATTCACTTGCTCTACACTTCCTATCTCTTTTCATGCTTTTTGTAGATTAGAATTTTGAGAATTATGTCTTGGAAATACTAGACATCATTCATTAGTTTCCAGGATCTATATGCTTCCTTTTTAAATTTCTGTTGTATTATTTATTAATTTAGTTGAGGGTATGCTTGCATGTACATGCATATGCATGCTTATAGATGCATGTGTGCATAAATCACAGTGCACAAATCGTGGAGAGTGGAGCTTACATCTATGCCTTACATGCACTAATAAACAGCACTAAATAGCAATTAAAGCAGATACTATATAATTTGGGGAAGACAAATTGTTGTGTGTTATACTCCTCATGACTGCTAGCAGTGAAGCTGGGGATGAGGAAGAATAATAGCCACATTATTTTCAGAACTCTTCAGTGCTACTGAAAGTATATGGGTGCTTGGCTTCTTACCACAAAATATTATATTCTGTATATATATAGCTTCCACATAAATCTCTGTTCCTTAAAATAGGTTTAGACCATGGGTAGTTATTAATATAAGGCAAATACCATGTAAATAGCCATTTAATATATGAATGAGCAGAACAATGACATATAAATTCTCCTTGAAAGTTCAGTAGAGTGGTAATTGTGTTTGCATTGTTTTTGATCCATGGTTTGTTGATCTTTAGACTAGAAACCTGTAGACAGAATCTGTAGATAGGGAAACTCTAGACAGAGAACCTGTAGACTAGGAATCTGTAGACAGAGAAACTCTAAACAGGATCTGTAGACAGAGAAACTCTAGACAGAGAAGCCAGTCAACAGAGGACCTATAGACAGAAGAAATGCAGAAAGCAAACCTTCAGAAATAGACCCTATAGACAGTGAACTTATAGAAAGAGACCTGGGAGGGCAGTGGTGGCACACACCTTTAATCCCAGCACTTTGGAGGCAGAGGCAGGCAACTTTCTGTGAGAGAGTTAGCCTGGTCTACAGAGCCAGTTCCAGAACAGCCAGATTACACACAGAGAAACCCTGTCTTAAAAAGTGTAAAAAGAAAGAGAACCTGTAGTAGACATTGCAACAGATTATACTTAAATCTGAAAATTATCAAAATATAATAATAACTTTTGTGAAATTTTTCTTTTTATATTATGTGTAGTAATGTTTTGTATTTATACATATCTGTACCAAAAGTGCATTTTCCATGAAGGCCAAAGGTAGGAATCAAATCTGTGTGCCTGGAATCAAAATGAGGGCAACTGCAAGAGAAATCAGTGCTATGTTTCAAGCCATCTCTCTAGACCCCCAAATACATCATTTTCTTGGCTAAGTGCTCCCCTGGATATTTTATAGTTCTATTTGATTCCAGAGTTCTAAAATAGCCACATCAAACAGTCGCTGTCAGCTCACTAACTATTCTAGTAACAAATAGATCCCTAAGGATTCTATCTTTAACTTCTCTGACCCATTTTTCCATCTTATGTAAAGTTGTTGCCAGGATTCTATAGAACTAAATTTTGTCCAAAAAGTCATCAATAAGTAATTTTAAAAGAACATTTATTCACTGTACATTTTAAAGATAAATTCCACCCAAATTTTCTCTTCTAATCAAGCTGGTATCTTTTAATAAACAAAGTAGGAGTTCAAAACAGCAAGCTATTACTCCATACCTCACAGGAAATAATTGTGTCTGAGTAAAAATAAAATGAAACCAAATTACCCTAGAAGTTAATTGTTTTAAAAAGCCCAGTGTATTCCCAAGTTTTCAAAATTGTGCCAATTAAACAGCTGTTATTTGTTTTAATTTATGATGGCACAAGAATTCCCCACTGTGAAGTCAGCACACATATGACACAGAGTACACCTTCAATAACTGAATGACTGGATGTGTTCAGAGAAAAGAAAGTCATGAATCAGCTCTGTTGCCTATTATTAAATAAGTTCAGGAAAAAGTGCCATTAGGGCTCTGTTTAATTTTAGAATTACACACATATGACACATGTGTGCTTGCCAGGGCTGAGAGTTCATCACTTATTACTTTTTAAGTATTTATTTTATTTTTATTTATATGTATTGATAAGAGTCCCTGTCTGTTTGAGAGAGAGGTAGACAGAGAGACAGATACAGAGAGAGAGAGGGAAGGGGAGTATATGAGTGCATACAGCTAAATTTAGGATACCAGGCTCACAGATAATAGTGGAGATCATCATTAAACCCCATGCGCTGGAGTTATAAATGGTAAGGAGTCACACAACATAGTAGCCTGGAACCAAACTCTAGTCCTCCTGAAGGGGGGAAGTGCTTTTAACCACTGAGACCTCTAACTGTTTTTGTTCATTTGGTTTGTTTTACTGAGAGAGAAGGTTCCACTCTGTAGTCCTGGATTATCTGTAAATTACTATTTAGACCAGGTTGGAGTCAGACTCACAAAGACCTGTCTCCCTTTGTTTTCCAAGCATTGAAGCACTGGTATTAATGATGTATGCTATCAGGCCTAGTTCCTCCAAATTTTTAATACATTCAAAAATTTTACTTGTCTAGTGGATTCTATTCTCCCTCTGAGATGAGTTCAGAGGTCCACAGATTTTGAACTTCCCTACAGATTGAATATTTACTCTTTCCCATTTTTCCAGTAAGAAAATAACAAAAATTTCTAAAATGGAGACTGTTCCATTCTTTGTGGTCTTTGTTTTTCCTTCCTCTCTCATCTCTTCTTCCTTCTCTGCACCATGTCTCTGTTTTATCTGTCTCTTTTTATCTCTGCTTCCCTCTTATGTATGTGGGGGGTTGTGACTGTGTGTGTGTGTGTGTGTGTGTGTGTGTGTGTAGGCCATAGGTAAACATCAAGAGCCACGTTCCTTGATTTTTAGACAGGTTCACTCACTGGCATGACTCTCCATGAGTAAGCTCCTCTAGGTGGCCAGAGCTAAGACTACAAGGGACAACTTCCATGGCATGTTCTTTTTGTTCTAATTCTGGGACTACAACTCATATCCTCCTACTTGCACCACAAACAGTTTGTCAGTTCACCAGTCTCCCTAGCCTGTACCACAGCCATGTAATGAAAGTACCATGTCAGTACCAAACAGTACACATTTAATTGTTGACTACTAGGTCTAACTTAAGAATTCAATAAACATTCCTAAAAATTTTGTGATTTCAACATTAAATGAAGGCTTTTATCAACAGGAAATATACTCAAGAATATGTTTACATCTTCCTCATGGTGAGAAATGAGCTGCTTTTCTAAAGGAGGTTTCTATTTGATCATGTAATTGTATTTTTTGTTCTTTCAATTATTTGTACAAATCAGAGTTTTTTGTGTTTTGTTTTATAAGCATAATTTTGATCATTGGTACCAAAGAAATTCAAATCCAAATGAAAGTAAATGTCCAGTGTGAATGACAAAATGGAAAATCTGAATATTATTCAATATAAAGCACTCAAAATGCACCCTGAAGAGCAACACAAGCAGCTTGAACTATATATTGATTTTTTTTCAAAGAGTGCTTATTGTAGCCATATTTCAAGAACTATAAGGTTCATTGAGTATATAGAAATAAATGAAGGGGTATAACACACTGATTAGGTTAAACATGAAAGGGAGAGGCATTTGAAAACATATGGATATAAGCTGCCCTCAGGCAACAAGTATCCAGTTTAGTAAAAGCAAAATAATAAAACAAGGAGTTTGCAAGGTTGTTGAGAAGACCAAGGAGGCCTGATAATCAAGTCTGTGGTTGTTATGATAAAATCCTGGCACTAAAAGATCCTGACATGGAATTTAAAAAGATAATAATGAGATTAGCAAACTTCTCAATGAAGGAAACAGTGAGGTCCAATCTTACTTTACAGTGTGGCTTATGCAGAATAAAAAATGATCAGCAGTATTTCTGGATAGGTAGTAGGGAATATTCCACACTGTCCACACTACTGAAATATATTTTGAATATGAACCTTCTGAATTTCCCCAACCAAACATTAATATAATATTAAAGATTTGTTACAAATTTTGTTAAGTTTGAATTACTTGAAAAGTCATGAAGAAGAGTAAAAGGGGGGTTTCTTGTTAAAGGATAGAGAAAGGCTGGGAGATTATCTAGCAGTTACGGTGTTTGCCATGCTTTAGGACCTCGACCAGAGTTCAGAACCCCAGGGCTATGTAAAACCAGGTACAATAGCAAGCATCTGTAAATCCAGCACTCCTATTAGTAGTTGAGATGTAGAGACAGGAGAATCTGCCAAATTTCATAGGTTTGCCAGCCTGACATAGTCAGGAGTGGACAAGGGACCCTGCATTAAGCAACAAGAAAGGTAACGATTGAGAGCTGAGTGTGTTCTTTGACCTCTACAGACAGAGTATAACACACACATACATAATGTACTCACAAATTTGTGTGAGCACATGTACACACACACACACACACACAAAGGATTTTTTTGCAATAAATGAGGTCTTGTGTTAAGGAATAAGCTATAATGTCATTTAGTTGATCAATTTTGTCTCTTTAATTATCTAGCATTTTTCCATTACATGTTAAATGGCATGAGGACTACACCAAAGTATTAAAGACACTTTACCTTTAAACTTCATGAAATTCTTAAAATGATGTCAATGCAAAGAAAGGGAGTTGGAAACACTACGGAAAAACACAATCAATAATTTTATTTCTATCATAAAAATTTCCATTTAACAGCTTATATCTAACTTCCAAGTTCGGGTGTCATATAAGTGCCTGTATTTATATCTGTGAACCATCTGCATGTCTGGTGTTGGTTGAACCAATAACAAGTGTCAGAATCTCTGGAACATGAAATGCAGATGATTATGAGCAACCATGTAGATACCACAAACTAAAGCCCAGTCTTCTGCAAGATCAGCAAGTGTTCTTAAACATTGACCTCTATCTCTAGCCTTGCAACTAAACTTTTAGAATATGGCTTTAGAACAAAATAGCTGAGCACATTTTGCAAAAGTCTTCAATATTGACAAAGGTTAATAAACACCAACTTTAATTATTTTTATCATTATGATTATTATTACCATGTTTTATAAACACTTAGATTAATTAAATAAATGTTCACATCCAGCCATCATGTCTTTCTTAACAAAGATTTGATGACTCCTATTCTAAACAATAGAAAAATATGGATGAGTACTATTTTTATTGTCACAGAATAAAAGGCTGAGTTTTTGATGGATGTATCAAAAATTAAATTTACATAGCTACTAAGGGAATCCTGGTGAGCAGATTAGATATCAAGGGAAAAGAAAACATTCACTTGAAGTATACAATCAAATGGAGTAAGAAAAGATCATTCAACAGTAGATGGACTATTGAAGGTCATATTCAATCATTCATGGCTTTACAAAACCCCTGAACATCGTAGAAATAGTTAGACTCCTTTTAAATAAACTTTGGCAGTTAAATACAAAGAATACTGGAGACATAAAGAACACCACAGACCACCTACTGTACTGAGAAGGACAGACCATAAGTGGCATCTGGATTGTATATTCCTACTTCCTCAGCTATGAACAAGGAGAGTATTTTTTTCTGGGAGGAGAGAGAAAAACTATGCACTTAACCTCACAGGAATGATAACAAAGCTCAAAAGCGTTAAACAATATATTACTTCTTGCCTAAGATCTTGGTTATGTATTCAGACTCCAATTTCATCCAGATAAAAACTATAAACTAAAATCTGTCAACAGCCAAATAATCAATCAAAAACTATACATGGAAATTAAGTCCAAATCCAACAAAATGACCAGTCTTGAATAATAAAAATAGTGTGCATGTCTTGCAAGATCAATTATTACTGGACATGTCAAGGTTCAAAGCTCTTGTATAATTGATGATTTATTTTCTCCTTCCAACCCTGTTTCAGTTATTCAGAGAAATAAAGTTTCCATGTCACTGACAGTTTGATTTCTCATATTCTGTGAACTAATCATATGGTTTGTTCAGCAGCAGGGTCTTATCATCAAATTCTTAGGGTTATCCATGATCAATGGAAATAGGCAATAATGTCTGAGGGTCTAAGACACGTCTCTGACCAACAACAACTAACAAGGCAACCCATTTCACACACACATATATATATCCATGTATGTACATATATACAAATACATACTTTTGAAATGTGCATAATATTATTATGGATAGACAAAGGATCTAAATAGACAAAATAATATTGCAAAAGAACTCAGACATAGAGAAGTATATTCCAAGATGATCATAAATAAATACACCAGGGTGCCATTAACCTTTTGCAGATTACAAGTAGTCTATAAAAGGAGTCCAGCTATGATGTGGGAGTGATTTCTTTTTAATAAAGAAACTGCCTAGGCCCATTTGATAGGACAACCCTTAGGTAGGCGGAGAAAACAGAACAGGATTCTGGGAGAAAGAAGCTGAGTCAGAGAGTCGCCATGATTCTCCTACTCCAGACAGCAGCAGGTTAAGATCTTCTCTGGTAAGCCACCTCGTGGGCTACACAGAATATTAGAAATGGGTTATTCTAGATGTGAGAGCTAGCCAATAAGAGGCTAGAGCTAATGGGCCAAGCAGTATTTAAATGAATACCGTTTCTGTGTAATTATTTCGGGTATAAAGCTAGCCATGCGGGCGGCCGGGTGACAGGGACGCAGCCCAGCCGCCCCTATTACAACAGAGTGGCGCCCAACGTGGGGCCCGAACCCACGACCCTGAGATTAAGAGTCTCATGCTCTACTGTTGCATAAACTGGACACAGAGAACCCGCAGAAAGAGGACTGCTGAACTTGCCTAAAGGTGAGATGGTCTTTCGGGATTTCTGACTCATGAAAGAGTCTGCAAGACATTCTGCAGGACACAGCAGACAGTGACTGAACTGCCTTTGAAATTTCCTCCTTCATGAAATGTCTCTGGATACCATGGGCCTGTAGGCCAAAGATGGATGCCCCAATGGTACAGAGGAACTTTGGGTGACTGTCCAGGCAGCGAGATGTCTCTGTCATTTCTAGAGTTTTGGACTTCCTGATTACTTAGGTATTATTATATCCTTCTGGAGTCTTTGATGGAAATGAAGAATGGTTAGTTATAGTTATAGTTTTCCTTAGTTATGATAAAAGATAAAGTAGATATAAATATTGTAACTGTAATTCTTACTTGATAATTTTTGTTATATGTAATTTTACTATGTTAAAGTTAAAACCTTTCTTTTTTGTTTAAACAGAAAAAGGGGAAATGATGTGCGAGTGATTTCTTATTAATAAAGAAACTGCCTAAGCCCATTTGATAGGCCAACCCTTAGGTAGGCGGAGAAAACAGAACAGGATTCTGGGAGAAAGAAGCTGAGTCAGAGAGTCGCCATGATTCTCCCACTCCAGACAGCAGCAGGTTAAGATCTTCTCTGGTAAGCCACCTCGT